>JAHLSL010013373.1:97437-262212 GCA_025920805.1 Petroica traversi
TTTATTTTATTTTATTTTATTTTATTTTATTTTATTTTGTTTTATTTTATTTTATTTTATTTTATTTTATTTTATTTTATTATTTTATTTTATTTTATTTTATTTTATTTTATTTTATTTTATTTTATTTTATGGGAATACTAAATTTAAGAATATAGATCTTAAGCAACATCACCTGAAAACCACAATCATAAACCAACAGTTATAACTTTGGACCATGAGATATAGATAATGGGATCTCATTCCAGCTGACCACCTCAGAAGGCTAAGAAAAGCCTTGAAAATACAGTGGGAATTTGGAGTATACAGAGAGTCTATCTGAAAGTTACCTTTTCTAAGAGAAAGAAATAATGGGAGTTACTATTTGCTGTACTTTTCTGTATAAAGTTTATACTGTGTAATGTAATCAAAGAAATGGGATATTAGGTCTCTCATCACCTTCATATTACCAGAATCTATTTTATATTAGTTTGGTAACAAGTGTCTCGTCAAATTTATCACTGTATCTGGACACTCACTTTTAAACAGTGAGCAAAGCCTGAAACAATGTACTTAAAAGTATCAGTAGTTCAACCACAACATATGTGGCAATCTTCTGTTCCTCAGTCAGAGGAAAGTTTGGAAACTTAGAGTAAAAAAAAAAACTCTCTCCAATTCTTCACGAATACTAGATGTATTTCTTTTATGTATATACACAGCAGGCTAGAACAGATCACAACTATCAACACTGGCTCTGAAGTTTGGTGTGAGATCATACTCTACTTCTGTTACTTGTTTGCAGAACTTTTTATGTGTAAATCATTATGTGGATGGCATTGTCTACCTGAATTTGCGGAGTAAGAAGCCAATGGCTTTTCATATTTTTCATGACAAGCAAAAGATACTTCTATGGGTGGTTACAATGTGTCTTATTGACTTGAAAAGTGTTTCTTGTATCTGTTTCAGGATTTCAGATAAGCACATATTTGGCAGCCTTAAAAATACTCATTATAATCATGACAGAGTAGTGTATAGCTTAAAATTATATGTATAAGTTATTCTAAAAACAGATTATTATTTAACCACCAGGACTGCTCTGTCCTATAGCTGTTTATAAATATATTTATTAATAATGGTGTTATTCCTGAAAGATTAATATGGCTGATGCTCAAGCATTCTTGAACTTCTTGTAAATATAACTTAGGTCATAGGATATGCTTGTTAAAACTGCATCCTTAAGATAATTATGAAAATAAGCTGCTACACATCGGCTAAGGCCATTTTTTTCAGTAGAGCTTGGCAAATTTTACTTCTTCCTCCCCTTTGTTATGTCAAATAAAATTATGCCCTATTATGGACTAGTATGTTGTTAAGTTTGATATATTAAATCAGGAGAAACAGACACCAAAGAAATATGAACTACTACAATGAAAAAGATGTAGCTCTAAAAGGCTTAAACACCCTACTCTTTCACCTCTGATGATTAGTTTTCAGTTTCTTGCTTTGAACACAAGCAAAGACAAGCCTGGTGGTCAGAGATGAGTCTGTCAGAAAATCCACATCACACTGTGTGTTTCTGCTCTAGAGCTGGAGTAGCAGCTAGGGCAGTCCTTGAAATTGTTTTGGGTGTGAAAGTTAAAATTAGTTTAGTCTGTATTAAGCATCAGCAGGGAAAAAAAAGGTCTTCTGATTACAAAGCAATAAGAGCTCTTAAATTTTTTAATTCTTCCTTATGACTGATCTGAACATTTTCTAAAAACTGTAGAATTTCTGGTAAAAAAAAGAAAAGAAAAGAAGGTAAGTAAAAACTGAGAAAGAAGCACCAAAGATTGCTGTCTGTGGACTGTTTAAAAATCAGTCTTCACTCTGTTCAAATTGCCAATGTTCTTAAATTTAGCCTTCCCCGTTCTCTCCCCCACAAAAATAAAATAAAATAAAATAAAAAACAATACTGTTTGTTATTCTGCTTTTGCGATTAATCAGCTTTGTAAAGTGCTTCATTCGGGACATTCACACTGTTTAAATAAATCTGGAAACACTAACCTCACCATGTTCAGGGGTCGAGTGTGAGCATGAATCTTTATAGTACAAGGAGTAAAATACTTCAAGGCGTATCCACAAGAGATTTCAAATGGACAATAGGAATTTATTTTCCCAGTGGATGGTGTAACCAGTGTAAGTGAGCACTGTGGCATGTTTTAAGATCTCCTTAACCTGTCTGTGCAAATTGCATAAATCACAGCAATAAAGTCTTTCTATTCAACATGCTGAAGCTGAAGAGCACTGACCAGCTTTTGACCTCCTACTCTGGGCCCCAACTGACCCTAACTTAGAAGTTCAGGCGGTCAATAGCAGGTCACTGGGAGTATCTGCAGTCTTGCTTAATTTCAGTTTGATTGCAAGGTTAAATATAAGCTGCACAGGTATCCTGTGCTGCCTTAAGTCTTCCTGACCACCACAGCACATGAGGCTCTTATGAAACCCCCAAAGATATGGAGAGTGCATGGGGAGGTGGGGGAGGGAAAGAAAATAATAACCAAAGATGCTTTTTGCTGGCCATCTCCAGTTTGGCTAAGACTAAGTTGGTCATTTATCAGTATAATAGATCTACAGACAACCCTAAACAATTGTCAAACATTCTTTTAAAAGCCATTAGTTTTTCAACTAATATATATGTGGTTTGAGCATTTGTTGAACCCTTCACTTGTCACTGAAAAGGGCCTGTTAAACTAAACAGAGACCTGATCAGTTTTCAGTGAGCTTTGAGCCTCAGAGTTCACCTGGGTCACCTAAAAGATTTATGACAGCCTGGTACCAGCATCTGGCTTGAACCGTGATTTCAGCAGTGAGTTGAGCATCCCCCCACATGCCAAGTCCCGCAAGGCTGCCCTGCCATTCCCAGCAGCTGCCAGAGACGCAGCAATATTGATGACCTGTACAGATACCAAAGTGGACATCAATAAAAGGAGATGGATGTGAACCATCAGAGTGACATGCCTCGCTGCTGGGCTGGCTAGAGAGCAGGGGAAACAGGTTAAAAAAACACAGGAAAGTTATTTATATAAGTTTCAAGGACAAGGAGTTTGTCACTACTTGGTTGAGAATTTAATCCTAACATGTTCTTTCTTCTGGTTTCCATCAGTCTCCAGGATAACATGCATATAGACTGACAACAATATTGTTTTTTGCAACAACCATCTCAGGTTTAAAACACATTTAAAAAACCAACAAGGAAACTGTTCTCAAAATTTCTTTCCATTTTATGCTCAAAGTGTTTGCTTGCCCTCTGGAACATTTTCTGCATTCTTACTTATTATGTAAATGAGATCTTAATCTAAAATACTATTTCTATACTTGGAATTATTATGTATTTATTCACGTAAGAGGAAATGGCAGATGTTTACAAAAAACTGCTCTGCTCTCCACACACAGCATTCAAACATCCTGCACATTCCCCTAAAGTGATGTTCTAAGGTGCAGCAGCTGAGATACAAATGGATGAAAACTAAAACAGTACCCTTAATATGATGTGCTTTTAAGTAGAGTCAATATTAAGCATGACCTAGCACCTGAGGAGATTGCAAAAGTATTTATTTAAATTAAATTTCTCTTTATGCCAAAAATTTCCTGTACACCTCTGTTTTATGTTTTTATCAGTGAAATTCAAATAATATTTAATAGCTCAGTAACATAAATGAGGTTTCTATTTATCACATGCTGATAAATTCAATGGGGGATATTACACCATAACTAATATTTGACTGATTTCTTTTTCCTGCAGTCTGTGGAGAATTTCATTTGATAGACATCACAGATCTTCTGAAGGTGATACAGTAGATTATATCAGAAGCAGAGATAGTTATGGAAGAAGGAAACAGTTGTGTGAGGAATCCTCCCTTTCAAGTCACTCAATAGTGCACCAACACTGCATGACTCTTCTTCTCCCTGTCCTCATGTTTTGTCTGCTGAATGAAATACATAGGTTTTTCTACCAGCAGGGATGAAGGCCAAGAAAAGGCTTGAACTTTGTTTGGTTCAGAGAAAAAAGTATTGAATAGCTTGAAAGGACTTCATATTAGCTGAAGATAGAAACGTTTTTTGGGCAATTTTTAAAGGACTTCATGCAGCAAAAGATGCAGTATTTTTTATAACTAATGCACTGATGCAAATCAATACTTATTTCCAGATTGTTTACGTCACTGGAAAACCTCAGCTGGACTAATTTTCAACCTAGTTGCTCCTTAGAACACCTTATCTTTTCTTCTACTTCTTGAGAGGAAAACATTTTATTTCCAGAGTACCCACCTATTTAAAACTCTAGAGGTTTTGCTTGCCAATGTGTACAATTAAGTTTGTCTGGAGAACTGCAATAAAGAGAATAGAATCATTAAACTCTTAAGACTTTTTCACTTTCAATAGCCTGTTACATAGATGATAACTCTGAAATTTGATGATTCTTCATATCTTAACCTGCTTCTACAAACATCTATGTGATGTTAGAGAGTACCTTGCTGTTTTGAGATGGTTAATTGCATTTCTCTTGGTGAAGTATTAATATTGTAAAAAATTCAAGAGTCCTGGTAGGCTTTGTAGCTGACACAGGAACCCCAGACTTTGTTTAAGGTCCAGCCAAAATTTACGAAATCTAAAGCACCTCACTGACAGTTTACAAGTTCCACAGGGTCGTACATGAATTTGACAAACCCTCAGGTATCTGAGAGTTTTTACAACCTCATAGGAAATACTGCTGTTTTATAAACCTTGCAGGACAACTTCTGTGGGTATATAAATTCATTCAGTAGTTCTTAAGAATTTTATAAAATCATCACAACTTCTTTTCATTGCGCATCTATTCCCTTACCTTAGGATTCACAGCTATAACATACTAAGCAAATAATTAGTACCCTGAGACTTAATACTTAGATCACCAAAAAGTCATTTTCCTTACACAGCTGTTAAATACCTACATTTAGTTAGTTCTGTTATGAAATATCCTAAAGTTTCAAATTTTCACTGTTCTTGAGTTACTCAGATTACAATAAAAAAATCAGTGAAGAGTGCATGTAGTGGAAAATTAATTTTCAAGAACTATAGCAATTTACTACAGAATTTTGAATCTGATAAAAATGCCAGTTTTCATGTACAAAAGTTAAAAGAAATCTGTAAGGAAATTAAGACCAAGTCATTCCACTGTAAGACATTCATAAAAATGGTTTTAAATACTCTACAAAATAATTTTTATTTGAACATTACCTGATTCATTTTAAATTCGTATTAGTTTGAATTTTCTTACTCAATGAAATAAAAAGACCTCATGAGAAATTGCATATTTTTGTCTGCATAATTTAGAAACATATAACTGTTAAGTGTTTAAAGTGTTCATTGAGGAAAAATTTTACAATAATCAGCTTTTGAAGCTAGAATTGTGTTTTCTAGTTTGTATTTATTTTAATAGGGATTGCCTGTTGCCAGGCGCAGTACAAAGCTCCTGTACTTATTAATAAAAATTTTATGCTCAAATAATATGTTTTTTTCAGTCAAAACCTATTCACCAAGGCAGTAAATAGACAGTGCTAAATTTGTTAATTGAAAGAATCTCATTATTTTCAGTTTGAGATTCACTAAAGTAGAGGTCAAGACAAAGCCAAACATTTCTTTAGTCTCTTTAAAAGTAATGCTGCTTCTCTTTGCTCATCAATTGCTGTATCATGATATGGCAAATGTACTAAGTTTTGGAACAATCAGATTTTTTGTTAAGCTTAATACCAAAGGCAGTGTAACTTTTCAGATCCAGATAACTTCTCACCTAGAGACAGACGATTTGTAAAACATTACCTGTGAACACACAAACAGTGCACACAAGCATTTCCCTGGTGAGATTAGTAATTAACATCTCCAGAGGAGGCATATGATGTCTGTTAGTGGGATATCACATATATGTTTTTAATGTATGTGAAAATATTGCCTCAGGATTCTTTTCTTTCTCTGTAAGCTACTGATACTGTATCAAACAAAGATTGCAGTGATATAAGGGTATTATAATTATTGGTTTTGTTGTCATTATTATTATTATTATTAATACTTCGATTTAGTATGAAGATACTAAATTTTTGGGGGATGGATGTAGTGGAGTAGAGGCAGCATTGAGTTTTTCATTACTTTTTGCAACTGTCATTAAGCAAAAAGTGAGAAAAGCAGACAAAACTAACACTTCAGAAAGCATTTTTTCTGTCTTACCCTTGCTTATCTATTACTGTATGTGGTCTACCAGCCAAGGAGGGAAATTACAGATGAGAGGTACCATTCAAATCCTGAAATTTTTTTTTTTTCTTCTGCAAACTGAATGGGTTTTTTCCTGGTTTTGCTTATAACAATGCATGATATCTTTCCATCATTGGCTTCTGTGATTTCACAGGCTGTCATCTGTGACTCTTACTAAAATATAGAATTTCAAGGGTCAGTTAATGGTGATCCAAACAGCCATAAGACTACTAGGAAAAGGTAATTTTTATGAGGTTTAGACAAAGCAGAAAAGTAAATGCTGGTAACATATTACTACAGTTCTCTACTATAGCTGCCCTTTTTGTAGTTATGTCACTCTGGATCTCTATAATTCTGACAATGAAGAAATTCTGGCAGATTCCAGAAAGAAACCAACTATGTAAATGCATCCTTAGGTTTTTTCCTTTATATCTCTGATGTGTCATATTTCTTTTTCCTCCCATTCTACTTCTTCCTGGGCATTGCAGCAGTATTTGTGGAGGCTAAACCTTTTTATTATTTTTAGTGCTTTCTTTAAGGCTACACATACACAGAGGAAACCCACAATGAAGATAAAATTTCTACTCTTAGTTGAAAGGAATATGGAGTTTTCTAGGGGATAGAGGGTTTGGCATTATGTTTGCAGGAGACATTCTGAAAACTTGAACCTGAAAACTGTAATATACATACAATGTTTAAAATATTGTGGTGTTTATAGTGATTCTCATTATTTTTCTGGGACTGCAAAAGCTTTGTGACTTACAAAATTGCTACCTTGTCAACATCTTTTCCTTTAGATTTCTGTCCTTAATCTCTTCTGACCAGCAATTGTATACTTCTTTATACTTCTGTGCCTAGTATGCTGGGATTGACATAATTTGGGGTTCTATCAGCTGCCTACATATACAAATGAAATTAAAAGAATTGACAGCAAAATAGTGTCTTTTTAACATTTTTGACTCATTGAGTGAGGGGATTTAGGAGAGAGCCAAAACATTTATTCCTCTGCTTTGTAGCTATTGCACTGGGGTAGTGGATAGGCAAAGAATAAAATATCTTTCTTTAAATAGCCTTTTTTTGCATAGTCATTCTTCATTGCAGCATGCAGATTTACTGCTTAACTAACACATGGGAGTTGTCCTGCTGCAAAAAATGTATTTCTGTTCTTGCTACCCGAGACATGTGAGGGAAACAAAATAAAACAAAATACCAAGACAAAAGCAAAAAGAAACAACAACTACTACAACAAAAAGAAGGAAAAGAAAAGCACTTGTAAATTTTTTCAGAAGCTGTAGTTAACTCTGCAGATGGATTCTAGATCCTTTCAACTCTGTAAATGTCTTCTAATGAGGCTGGTATACAGGCTGTGGTCACACAATGAGGCATTCCTGATTACTTCCAAGGTATGCTGAAGTCTTCATTTTGGAGATTCTTAAAGCTTCAGGTTTGGTTAATGAAGAGAAATAATTTTTCTAGTACTGTAACTAGAGACTTTTTTTCATCTTTCTGTTGAATGGCTAAGTCTATTGGTCACTTTTCATTCTTCTTTGCAAAGAATTTTACAATGGGTACTGAAGGAGAGAGGACACCAGGTGACACACAGTTAAGCTGATAAAGTTACATGTTGATGTTTGCCAAGAAAAAACTCTAAACCTTTTGACAATCATCAAGACATAGACAGTACAGCTGTGATGATCATGAATCAGCTGCAAATGTCCCATTTCTTCTGAAACAACCAGGCAGATTTCATTTCTTGTACCCTTATTGTAAAGTAAATCCTTTTCAAGGGGCCAATGACAACTCTAATGGAAAATTTAAAATCTACTGAGCTTCTGGATTAAATTACAGTGAGTCTGTAGACTAAGAGGGTTCAGAGAAAACACTAGTAATTTGTTTATTGGCCTCTTCCTCAATTATGATTGATCTTCGCTTAGCAATGTAGTACTACTAATTGTTTGAAAAAGAATAGAATTACTTAATCTTTATAGACTTCTTCTAGCTTAAGGTTTGGTTTCATAATTCATTGTGTCAATCTCTCTAGGCATGTGGAGTAAGTGGAGTGTATAGTTGCATACTGTAATTTAACAAATACTTAATCTATAAGCAGTTAACCTGGATAGTCTCTGCTAAGCAACTGACAAAATATTGCCGCTTGATGGCATCTGGCTTTGTGCTGCTGATAGGCAGTGGAAGATCAACAGTCAATAAGAGATGATCATTAGAACTGATTCAGATAGTGTGTCTTGGAAGAAGTTGCTCATAGCAGGAAAATCTGTCTCCTCAAGTGTGATGATAACTAAGTGACAGAGTCTTCAGTGTTGGGAAGGGATATCAGACAAAAAGGACTGCAACTTCATAAGGAGTGGTGTTACCTATTGACAGCTTAAAAAAGAAAGATGTGAGAAATAGAAAGACTGTGGGGGGGAAAAAAAGAGGGTGATAATAGACACTGTATTTATTTCTGGAAAGTAATAAAAGTTTTGTGTTTTATCCTTATTTTGTGGAAGGCAGCTGAGAGAGATTATCTGCATGCTCTGGCAGGACCTTACTGTATTCCTCAGCGCCCATATATGTGTTCCTGGGGTACTGTGAAACATTAATAAACATAGATCCTAGAGCTGACTATTTTGCATGGGTTAGGATCTGGGTTCAGAAAATGAAAGAGAAACCTCAGAACAGTACTGCTGAAATCCAACAGAAATAGAAAAAACAGATGAGTGGATAGGCAGACAGCTCAAATGGAGTGGCAGCTTAGTGCCTTTGCATCAAAAAAATTTGGTCTGGCTTTCATGACTATTTTCCAATTGCAAGACATGAGCCATAAAGTAAGTCAGCTGGCACAGAAGCAAGGATATGTAGCTTTCAACAATTTCAGTTGGTGATATGAATATACATATCCAGAACAAGAGTATAATCTTATGTCACAAGAATATTTGAACTAAAATAAATTGCAGTGAAATTTGCACTAAGAAGGAATTCCAGTAGGCAATATCTTCTCTTAAGACTGCTTCAAAGTATCCTCAAGATTTCTAGTACAATTATATTCAGACTTAGTAAAATGCCAACTCCACTCAGCAATTAACTTTTTTTTTATTCATAGTCCCTGGAGTGGTAGCTTAAGACATCCCTTGGTATATTTCACCTGTCTGAAACACTTTCACATGTTCATAGGGCTAAATTAAACTGAAATTACTTTTTTTCTATAATCCACAGTACAGCTCTTAGATAATCCCTAAAATAATTCTGAATAAAAATACGCCTTCAAGCAAGCTTTCAGCATCTACTTTAATTAAACTATATAAAATTAGTATGTAATATATTTCTAATTATCTTTGTTGTTATTCTCAGATTTATTCTAATTCTATGCGAATAAGAATGAATCCTAATTTCATGATGTTTCTGAGATAAATAATATGTTTAACATCTCAAGTGAAAGGCTTAGATCAGGAAGTAAACTGAGTATCTATACTGTAGTAATGGCTGAGAAAATCTTTGAAATGTTGTGGATGTGTGAGAACGACTTTTTCCTAATTTATGCTTATAAATTTGAATTTGAAATAATATTATCTGAATAGAGAGATATCACTTAAAGGCACCACATTCACCATTCAAATTCAATTCTAGTAGAAGTGGAAAACAAACAAAAAAACCCCAAATCATCTCCCCTCCAAAATCCACATTTGTTTTGGTTTTATTCACTACCATTTATTCAGGAAAAGCAAAATACATTTAGTGTTGTTGACAGCCTGTCCTCTTTTCACACTGTCATGCAAAATACAGTGTGATACTTATTTTGTGCTACCTCTGAAATTAGAAATAAACCTCTTATTCATGGTCCAAACTAGTCCCTCCAGGTGGTTCTATCTTCATACCCTTACAGTCACTGAGAGTTGAACCCTCTTTAAAGTGATTCTCAGCAGAGCCGTTTGGGCACGGATATCATGTCAAAATCACTTTCAGATGCTCAGTCACTAGGCTAGTGCTGTTATGAAAACTATCAGTGAAGGGCTAGAAGTAACTTTTTGCATTTCTTTGGGCTTACAGTTTACATGGGACTCAAGCACTTTCAGTTCCTTTCCCAATTAATTTTAATAATTCTAAATAAAATTATCAGCTGCACACTAACAAGCAAGTAATACTGAAATGAGATTCTGACAAAATAATTGAATTGTTTAGTGCTACATTTTCTCTTACATTGAGTTTATTAGATTCATATTCTGAATTGTAAGAAAACTGAAGCATTCATAAGGTTAACAGTGATAGGTAACTGCCGCAGAGATCTGAAACAACAAAAATCACAAAGAATTCCTATTATTCATATAGTATGAATGCTTCCTAAACCAACTTGGATGTTTCCCTTTTCCCTGATAGTGCTTTTTATTTCATCTATTAAATAGTGCTTAAAACCTACAACTTCAGTAAATCAGTAAATCAGGATCATTGCTTCTAAGTGTTTCAGATTCTGAATCAAGGGTTTCATTCAATTTTCCAAGTGGAATAATGCATGTAGATGAGGATGTCAAATTGAAAATAATCTGTTTTAGAATGGTATTCACTGTGCTTATGGTAAGTAATCAACATTATTGACTTAATGTAGGGATTTAAAATTATGAAAAATACTAACAATAAATTGATTGGAAAAGTAGAGATGCACATCACTGCGTTAAAAAACTGAATGAAATGAGAGTAAAACAATGCAATGGTATTTTTGTAATTCAGAAATATTTATTTATGAATAAATATATAGGATAGTGCCAGTATCATTGATTTAAATTTCCATCAGGACATAAGAAAACATACTGACTTTTATTTGAATGGCTACACTGGGATTCATTATCAGTATGTTAAAACACAAGTTGTTGGCTATATCACACCCTTGCAGAACTTTTTTCATTAGTAGTTAATGGCCATCAAGCCTTTCTTGTCATGGGTTTGAATGCTATTTATTTTTAATTCTTTCTGTAATTACCATTGTCGAACCAGAAATATCTCCAGAGATAATGAGAAAATTTTTTAAAACTCATTTCTAAATCCAAATACTATAGACTTGTATTTGCCATGAGGAGATTTACAATGTTATGCTTTGTGATTTCTCTCATTTCACTTTGAACAACCAAGGCTGCCATGGTGAAATGCCTCTCACCATTTTCATAATGGACCCAGGTTTGAGGTTTTTCAATAACCCAGAAGTCTATACAGCCTCAGCTCAGAACTGGAGTTTTATTCATAAGAGTGCATCAGATGTGCCATAAGCAAACTTAGCCAGGAAATATACTGCTGCTTGTAAAGATTTAATTTAACATTTGCAGCTTACAGTGAATATGATCCCAGGATTTGTTTATTGTTTGTCATTTACTAAATTCTCTGTATCTAACACAAATTTTGTCAAAGCCCAGAGGGGATATTCTTGTCCATATTAAAAAGCTCTTTAATCTACAGGTTCTTTTCTTTATTTCATTAAGACTATTTGCTATATAAAATTTTAATTGCAAGAGTATATAATGATCTTGCCCTTAGTGCATATAGACTGCCTGCATAGGAACTCTGTTTCGCAAGTGTTTTCATTACAAAATCACCTTGATATCATGTCAGACCTCACAAACACCCTATCTGTCCTACTTGAATGACAATACCTGTAGGAAAACCTAACCTCCCACAGCTGATCTGGAAAAGAAATGGATGAACAATACTATGTGGTGATGCCATGTCTGGGCTTGACAGGATGAAAGTAGATTATGTGTATGTTCCCTAGAGGTCTGCTCTAATATTTTTTGTAGAAATGAGTTAATAAACTCCTCAGTCCTCAGCAGACACAGTGACAGGTTGATCCAGGATAAGTGGTGCCTTTCTAAACTGGTGTGCAGGTTTTCTGGAGCATTTTAACCTCTAGGTCATCAGGTTTGTCATGGACAAAGTTTTATTTATTTACCTGTAAATAGATGTAATTTGGAAAGCAGTGTGGGATTTCATGGGATGAAAAGTGCTGTCTAATGGCCCAGTCCTGTTTCTGAAAGTTATGCAAGTGATAAGTAGTAATAGGTGGATGCCTCTCTCTGGTTTTGTAAGCACTAGTGGAAACTTTGCCTGAGTGGAAACTACACCTTTGTGTGTCAACTACTTTCTGTACATCTTTCCATCATGCAGTGCTCATGCTGTAATAACATTATATCATTGCTGTTCATTGATGTTAAGCTACCTTATAAACTGCCCCGATCAACTAAATAATCTGTTTCTACTGCTTTGCATTGCAGATTTCTCTAAGATCACCCTATTTTCATCTATATGAGCCTAAATATGGGTGTGAGGAAATACACATATTAATTACAAAATCCCCTAGGTTAGTCTTGCAAATGACACCATGATCAGCTAAGCATGTGAAAGCTGTGATGTGTGAAATCAGAGAATCACAAAATCAGAAAATATTCTGAGTTGAAAAGGACAATCAAAGCCTAACTTCTGGATCTTCTCAGGATAATCACAATCACACCATGTACCTGAGAGTACTGCCTAAATGCTTTCTGAAATCTGTCAGGCTTGGTGCTGTGACCACTTCCCTGGGCACCCTGTTCCAGTGCCCAACCACCCTCTGGGTGAAAAATCTTTTTCTGATATGCAGCCTAAACCTCTCCTGAAACAATTTCAGGCCATTCCCTCAAGTCCTGTCACTAGTCACCAGAGAGAAGAGATCAGAGCCTGTCCCTGCTCTTCCCCACACTCTGAAGTTCCAGACTCTGATGAGTTTTACCTCAGTCTCCTCCAGGCTGAACAGACACAGCGACCTCAGCCACTCCTTATGTGACTTCCCCTCAAGAACCTCATCATTTTTGTTTCCCTTCAGTGGATGCTCTTTAATTTATTGATATCTTTCTTATATTGTGGTGCCCAAAACTGCCCCCAGCACTTGAGGAGAGGCTGCCCCAGGGCAGAGCAGAGCAGGACAATCTCCTCCCTTGCCCAGCAGTGATGCTGTCCCTGATGACCCAGAGGACACTCTTGGCCCTCCTGGCTGCCAGGGCACTGCTGTCTTATGTTCAATTTGCCATTGACCAGGACCCCCAGGCCCTTTTCCACAGCACTGCTTTCCGACATCTCATTCCTCAGTCTGTCCATACATCCAGGGTTTCCCCATCCCAGGTGTGGAATTCTACACTTTCCCTTGTTGAACTTCATATGCTTGGTTATTGCCCAATGATCTGATCTACAGAAGTCTCTGCCTTTGAGGGAGACAACAGCTCCTCCCTGTTACAAACTTTCTTGGTATCTCTTCCACTCCTGTGTCCAAGTCATTTATGAAGATGCTGAAGAATACAGAGCCAAGAATAGAGTCCAGTGGAACCCCACAGGTGACAGGTCATCAATCTGATATCACCCCATTCACCATCACCCTTCATGCCTGACCCATGAGCCAGTTGCTCACCCATCCCGTGATGCGTTTACCCAGCTGTGTGCTGCACATTCTATCCATAAGGATACTGTGAGAGATATTATCAAAAGCTTTACTGAAATCCAAAAGGATTACATCAACAGGCTTCCTTTTATCAACTAGTGGGTGTCATGGGCTCACCCCAGCCAGCAACCAAGCTTCAGGTAGCCACTGAGTCTGTCCTCCATCTGTGGGGTTAGGGAGAGAATTGGAAGGGTAAAAGCCACAAGAAGCATGAGTTGAGACAAAGACTGTTTAATAGCAAAAGCAAAAGCCACACACATAAACAAAGCGAAACAAGGAAATAATTCACTGCTTCCAGTGTCAGGCAGGTTTTCAGCCATTTCTAGGACAGCAGGGCCCCATCACGCATTACTGTTACCACCTCTCTTTTCTTCCTCATACTTTATATACTGACCATAATATCATATGGCTTGGAATATCTTTTTGATCGGTTTGGATCAGCTGTCCTGGCTGTGTCTCTCCCACCTTCCCATGCACCCCCAAGTTCCTCACCAGTGGGGCTGTACAAACAGCAGAAAGGTTCAGTGTAAGCCCTGGTCAGCAATAATAGAAAAATCTCTATATTATGACCTCCCCGTTCAGCAAAAAATCCAAAATATAGCCCATACCAGTCACTGTGATGTAAATTTATTCTACTGTAACCACCACAGTGGGTTAATGTGTCATTTAAGGAAAACAGTTTTGAAAAGCAGGACTTATCCTTCATGAAGTTGTGCTGGCTGTGACCAATGACTCTGTTGTCTGTACTTCAGGTGTTTTTCAAAACCTCTCAGAATAACCTTCTTCACAACCTTAGCAGGCTCTAGAGTGTGACTGACAGGTCTGAAGTTTCCAGGCTCATCATTCTTGCCCATTTTGAAGACTGGGACTATGTTAACCAACTTCCAGTCAGCTGGGACCTCCCCCGATTCCCAAGACCATTCAAAAATCATTGACAGAGGCCTCACAGTGACAACAACTAGCTTTTGGGGATTCTCAGTCATTCCCATTAAGCCTTATAGACTTATAGCAGTGTAGCTGGACCAGCAGATTCCTTTAAATTTCAGGTTTAACTGTGAGCTTATCATTCTCAGAGCCAAGTTTCTCCAGCTTGGAGCACTGGGACACCCTTTGCCTGTTACCAGTTTTGAAGACAGAGCAAAAATAGCACTAAACATCTTTTCCATGTCCCCCTTTGTGAGGTGTCCATACTCGTCCTGCACTACCTTTTGCAATTAATGTGTTCAAAAAGACCCTTTTATTGTCTCTACAGTTCTGGCCCTTCAAATCCAATTCATCGATCAGACATCTTGATGTCCATGTAACTTAATTTGGACTTGTGGATGTACAGTGTGTCTACTTACTGATGAAGGGAAAACTTTTTGAATTCTATGCCGAAATAATTCAATTATGCCTTTTTTCCTTTCACAGGCACAACAGACTATGAAGTTTTATGGACAGCAGTAAGCAGCAGGTTGCTTAAGCTCTAAGTGCTCAGTTTTCATCTAAATATTTCTTCTAAATTTTCTTTTTAATCACATTGTCGCAGAAATATTTTCATCAAGAGAAAAATCAGGAAAAGTTGCATTATTTTAGCTGTTAAAAAAAAACAAACCAACAACACCAACAACAAACATTCCATTCCTACCCCTGGAATCAGAATTTCTCTTCACTATTGCAAAAACCTTTTTTTTATATGTCAACAAGTGCCCTTGGGCTTTGTTACTCCTGAAGTTTTGCTGCAGTCATCAGCTGGTGAGTGCTGCAGTTGGAAGAAAAGGAAGAGAAATCATGACCATCCACTGAGCTGGTACATTGAAGTACCTCATATCAGCCCTTTTGTAGCCCCATTCCTAATGAGGTTTGTACCCCATACAGGTAATCTGGCAGCTCCTAGAGTGTCATGGGGCAGCTGTGCCTCTCTCCACACACTTGCTTTAGGCAGGTTGGCAGACTGCTTCAATTTCCAGGGGAACGTATGAGAGAAAGGAAATACCAATTATTAGCTATTCATATAACAGCAGAACCTGAAAGGGATTTCATGGAACAAATGAAAGAGCACTACTCTCACCCAGGAGCCTCTGCCAGCTCAAGCCATGAAGGTTTTAGAGCTATAAAAATCTGTTAAAGTGGAAAGATGCAGGTCCTGCTTCCCCTGTATTATTAGGTTTATACATCACCATTCCTAATGTTATTTTGGGTGTAGTAATGGCCCAGGAAAGGCCAAACCTTTCCTTTGCCACTGCTTGCTATGGTATTATACCTCTTTCAGTTCCAAGTGTTAGTGCATCTATTCAGCTTCTAACTAGGACTGCACAATTTAATTCTTCTCCTCTGAGCTATGCAGATGACATGCTTCATATAACACAGCTTTAAGCATATACATCTTCGTAATATATTTGTAACTCATGCTTCACATACGCTGAGTACCAGCACTTCTGATGTTTCAAGATGCATTTGGGTGTTCACCAGGGATCATTTCCCCAGCATGCTGGAAGAGCATTTCATGAACCTCCTGCTGTGTTTCCCCAGTTGAGACCAATGTTACTGCTGTTACAGAAGAGTTATGCTGCTGTTAACAGTAACGACTCAGTACATTACAATGGATTTTGCTTTTCCTCCAAGTTCTGTTCACGGATTGTCATGTAGCTAAAAACCACTCTCAGTCTAGTTTTCTGATTGGTTTGCTGTGCTCCTCAGCTGGGTTGGCATCTAGTCCTTAAAAGGAAAGATTATGCAGGATTTTATTGCATTAGACCAGGGTTAATTGAGAAAAGAATTTGTAACTTAATCAGTTTTTCACATGACAAATTTGATTGTGTGTAGATGTATAAAAGTTTGGTACTGGGACCCAACCCTGTAATGTGGTGGTTTTCTGCATCGCAAGCACTTTCCCAAGCACAAATGGGCTTTCTTCAACAGCATGATGTGAAAGCTAAGGTGCTACAGCCTTCAGATATGAAGGCTGTATATATAGCATGATTTCAGAGAAATTTATAATCCTCATTCAGAAGGAGTTTAATTTTGCTTATTTGTCACTGTCCTCAAGGTTATAAAATTTGTTAATTTTATTTATTCTTATAGGTTCTCTATATTTTATTTAAATTCACACATAAAGATCTTGTCATAAACAGTTTCACATTCTCTCACTTGAATATTCAAAGTAGTTTTGAGTGGAGTAGAACTTTTGGGTGTCTTATTTATTTTTTTTAATATAATTTCCCAAGATATATGCTCAGTATTTTAAAATATTATAATAAATGAAAGTACAAATGCAAACCTCCATTAAAAAAAAAACCAAACAAAAAACCACCACATTTTTCTTGCTCCCCCCATAAAATATTAGAAATCTTGATATATTTTCCTAATAAAAGTGGCAAACATGGTCATTTATGACTGATATAGATGACTAATAAAAACTGTTTCCATAATTATTTTTTAATAAATTGAAAGTTGCAAGAGTTCAAACCAATTTTTTACAAATTTGAAGTAAGGAGCAATAGCAGTAGTCAGGCCAGATCCTCCAGCATGGAGATGGGAATCAGACCCTTACCTTTGCAGATGTCCAAAGGCGTCATTGCAATTTCAGCCCTGGAGGAGGGCCAGAATTAGTGAGGAAAAGTAATATTTCACAGTTCCACAAGCTATGATTTGACTCACAGTTCACACCACTTCTCATCGCTGACACAACAAAACACATGCTTACACTATTAAATGTGCTGTACCTTAGTGTGATTTTCTTTGAGTTAGTTGTTGTTTGCATCATTTGCCAAAATACGACATTTTTCATCATCACTGAAACAAAGGTTCAGCACTATTTTACAAGCAACCTGTCTGCAAGGAAGAGGTAGCATGGGCAACTCCATGTTACAGTAACCTCTTTAGGATTAGGAACCGCCAAAATGCAGCAAACTCTTAAAAATATAACAAAGAAAAAATATATTCCAAGTATAGGTCAATGACTTTACAGGAAGACAGGCAATGGGGTCTAATGTAGTAACAGCCTGAACTATAAAATATTAGTCAAGTGCTAATATAGCCATTAATACTCCTTTAACACAGAGCAATTTCACAGCCTCATTTACTAACTGGAATCTAGAAAGTCTAGTTGGTAATTGTGCTTTTTATTCATCTCAGTAAATTCTGTTTAGTGCTTCTTAGCAGTTTCTTAGCATAAATGCATTGAATGTTACTAAATTGGATTAATAGCTTTTATATGTGATGTATGTTATATATACATGTAACTGAAGGTGTTTCAACTCATGATAGTCTTTTTTATAATGGACACTTTTTTTATTTTTATTGAATTGTTTTCCCCTCCTGCTGGCAATATATTTTTATTAGATATTTATGATAGACTTTTGTCATGTTTATAGTTTTCTTTAGCTTACTTTATACTGTTTTAACTGAAGGTAAGCTTAGGGATAAAATATTTTCAGGTGAGGCAGAAACTAGACAAATAATTAGAACTGTTGTACATTTATCCATTTTTTAAATTTATGTTTGACTAAATTTGCTGAAAACCAATGCAAAATGGGGAGTGTTGTGCACTGGCCCTGTATTTTACAGTGCTCCTTTGGAGTATTTTCAGAAATATAACTAGATGTTTACTTCAATCTCTCTTGAGTTTCTTCATGAGAGTTTCTGTAATTTTTAAGTAAAATCTTGATAAAGACTGAAATTAGGTATATGTTGCTTGAGAGCTTTCAATGGTTAAATTAGGTATATATTGCTTGAGAGCTTTCAAATACTATGGCCTTAAACAGCCAAAATATGACAGTCAAATCAGTGACTGACTGTATTAGATGGCTTTTTAGCTGTAATTTTGTGACTAGGCAGTAAATTTTGAGTCAGTATTCAAAAATAAATGACTAATTAACTGACATAATAAAGAACAATCTCAATTTTTCTTTTGTCTCATGTATCCTGCTTTCCTACTGAAAAAACACACGAGAAGAGCACACGCACAGGATCATATAATTGTCCGTCTCTAAGTCTTCTATGGAGAAGCATGGGAATGCCAACCTGGCAGCAATCTCATCTCTGGTGAGCAGGGGTCAAACAGACAACCCAAGCCTTGTCTGTGGCAAAGACAGAGAAAGGGAGGTTCCTATTGCCGGTGCCCTAACAGGAGAAGGAATACAATAACTGTTTGTGTCACTCATACCAGTCCCAACAGTGCACACCTTTTCGTGCAAGCATGATGACAGCCTAGACCTTGTCCCTGACAGCATCTGCACAGTCTGTTTTGAGGGTTCCCCTTATTGCCAGAAGAAGATCAACTAAGCTGCAAACAGAGGAAAGAGGAATCCAGAAGTGAAAATGATGAGAACTTGGACTGAGAGGTTCAGCTGTGACCCAAGAGGAAATACAGATGTTGAAAAATACAAGACCCAGAAACACACACACACACACACACACATATTTCATATGTATGTATATATGCATTTGGTGTCATATTTTAAACCATGGGACAAGCCACAAAAATAAAACTGGTTTGTGAATCCCACTAGCATATGTTTGAGCTGATCTGTATCCCTTTTTCTGGCTTCCCTACATGTGGAAAAGACTCTAGGTCCCATGGAATATTTAGCATGTACTCTGATGTTTTGAAAGACCAGGTCTTTTAAAAGGAGCCATAACTGTTGGAGAATTATTCGATTACATTTCATGCTCTTTTCTAGAAACTGTTACAAAAAGTGTAAACAAATATGAAGGAAAGCTAAAGTGTAAGGTACATAACTTGTATCTGTTCTGGTTTTGCACATGTCCTGATTTGACACTGGCCAAATGCCAGGCACCTACAAAAGTGGCTTACCCTTTCCTGCTACAGTTGGGCACAGGAGAGGGAGAACAATTAATGAAGGGCTCATGAGTTCAGATAAGGAGGGAAAAAAATAAACTGGCAAAATAGGTTCAAATTTAAATATACAAAACAAATTTATTCTTATAGAGTCAAAGGAGGATAATGAGAAGTAAAATAAGCCCTTAAAATCTTTTTTTCCCCAGCCCATCCCTCTTTCCCACCCTCAGAGCAGGGAGACAGGGCATGGGGATTTTTGTCAGTTTGTCACTCGAGATCTTCGGTTCGCTATGGGTGAGGAGTCCTTTCTCTGCCTTGCTGAGGTCCCTCTCAAGAGCAAACAGTCTTTCCAAAAATGTTGTGGTGTGGGTAACTCATCTACAGGGTGTAGTCTTTTAAGGATAGGCTGCCCTAGTTTGGAAGCAAGGGCCCTCCATCTTGGAAAGCAGGGGCCCTCTCTCCCTGTTTGGGTCTCCCACTGGATCACAGCTTTTTCCAGCATCTACCCACTCTGATGTGAGCACTTTTCCCAGGGCCTGTGAGTGGATCTTTGCATCCCTTATGGACTTCATGCATTACAGGGGGACAGTTTGTGTCACCACAGTTCTCACCACAGCTTGCTCCAACACTTGAAGCACCCCTCCCCCCCTTTCTTTTCCACTGACCTTGGTGCTGCCATGTTGTTTTCTCTCACATCCTCAGTTCTTCTTCTTCACTGACTAGAAGAAAAACTGTTGCTTTTAAGTACTATTGTCAACAAGTTCTACTAATTCAAAGATTATTTAAAGATTCCACAGTGTAGAGAAATTGATCTTGTCTAGATTCTGGGCCCGGGAGTAACTCATCATGCTTCTTCTGCTGGCCATGTGGCCCTGACACCATCACATGGGCAGTGGTGGCTGCCCGAGTGCTGGTGCTATTTAACACCTCTCTTCATGTGGGGCACATGGAGGAGAGGCCACCTACGTTGGCCCTGCCCTTCTGCCTGCAGTGAGGCTGGCTAAGGGTGGCCAGGCAGGCAAGACTCACTGCACTGCCTTGGTGGCGGTCACAGCAATGGCCATAGTGCCTCCCCAACCCTGGGACAAAAACTGCTCACGTGCTATTTTGATTTCATTCTTAAATATATCATCTTAAAGGCATTACCAACCTCTCTAATTAGGCCAGCAGCATGCCCATCCTCAGAGCCATCAGAGATGGGTGTGTTGGACATTGTGGGAGCTTGTAGCAGCTTCTCACAGAAGCTACCCCTGTGGCCCCCCACTGGCGACTACCAAAAAATCAGGGCATGCCAAATCAACACAGCAAGCCTATCTTTGAGAATGTATCACAGCAAATATGTCTGCCCTCTCACACTTCTGTGAGCTTCCAACACTCACAGCAATTAGTAAAGATCCTGGCAAGAATGGAAATTGATCTATTATTGGACATAGGTTTATGAACACAAGCCATCACTTGTATATGTGAAACTTGCATCTTTCTGCAATAAATGGCTGCTTTTTAAACAACCTGATGCCATGACAGCATATGTCTTTTGTGTTATTTAATGGCCTGTGACAAAAAGTTAGGCATGGGAAAATATTCTTTGGCAACATGAGATGTACTTGATGAAAAGAAACATGAAAAAAGCTGTAATGGTCAGGGATTAATTTGACAGAGGCAGGAGGAGATAGGAAGACCTCACCACTGACATTTTATTTCATTGGGGAAGTCTACAAAATCTGATTTCTTTTTTCAAACCAAGCTAAGAATGTCCTGGTAGCTCAGTTCTCATTTTGATCCCAAGATCATTGTACGACAAATGAGACTGTTCACTCCTAATAAATTTCACCTGTTTTGCTCCCAGGGTGAACAGTCCCATTTTTCATTTACTGTCACGCATTAATAAAAGTTGAATGATATTTTTAATACCTTATTTTCTTTCAGCCGAGGCACAGAAGCAATGATTTAATTTTAATCTTCCAGTTTTCCACTTCAGAAAACAGTTTCCATCTTTGTTTCAATTCAACAAGTAATCTTATTATTTGCATTCAGAGCGTATTTTATTATGAAGTTTTTATCTCTGAAATCTACAACATTTTATTACTCTACTAGGGACAGGTGTTGATGATGTATTTCTTTCTTCCATGCACCTATCCATTATAGCAGGTGTTATTCCTGCATTAGAAATTACTATTGATAAAATACACAAAACTCATATGAACTGGCACAGAAATTTTGAATGGAAAATGTTAACCTATGTATATTCTGCTTTGAACTACATTGTTTTTATTTAAATCTTGTGATTTTTCTTTACTTTGTGGCAACTGTATGGCCAGATCCTGTGAAGACGAAATCTGTGCTTTAGAAATAGAACCAGGCTAGGGTACAGTAAGGGCTCTTCAAACTTCAAACCCAGCTTCAGACCTTACCAACCACAAGTCAATATGTGTGGGCAGACATGCAGGAAAACCAAAACCTTGATTGTCAACTATGCTGATGGGTCTCATTCATTACTTGCTGTAGTTAAGGGATGTAGCTTTTTTTCTTTAATAACCACAGCAATTAATTTAGAATTCAAAATACCACCGAGAAAAATCAAAGCATATTGTTTCTGTCAACTGAGTTGATTTTTCTTCCATATTATGCTTGGCCGTAGTTTATATCTTTTGCCAGAATGGTGCCAAAAAATTTTTAAGAGCTTTCCACTTTTCATTGTTGGGAGAGATCTTAAATGTTGGATAGAAAAAATAAAT
Organism: Petroica traversi; assembly: GCA_025920805.1. Taxonomy (NCBI): domain Eukaryota; kingdom Metazoa; phylum Chordata; class Aves; order Passeriformes; family Petroicidae; genus Petroica; species Petroica traversi. Next base: position 119,642 of record JAHLSL010013373.1, read on the forward strand.
CTTTTTATATGCCCTATAGTATTTAATTTAGAAAAATTCAAATTCTCACTCTATTTTTGCAATGTTTCCTGTCTTGATCAAGCAATCCTACCAGGTTCCAAAATATGAACATCAAATATCATTATTCAGGATTAATCAAGTTGGGGAAGATTTTTTTATTCATTTTTAGGTATTTGGCCTCAAATTGATAGTGCTGCAGGTAGAATCAGGGAGTTAAGTTGTTTAAATAGAAATTGAAGTGAGAGTAGAGGAAATTAAGACCACTTTCTTTTGCAGAACAGAAAGAGAGGGCAATGTGTTGTTTCAGTTAATAAAATTCTGTTAAATACCTACCTATCTTATGGTAAAATAATGCTAATAGAAAAAGAGGAAAATGCTCATTAGAAAGATGTAGGTTCTTTTCTACATTGCAGAAAATTACTGTTTACCCATGACAGCTAGCTCCCCTGTTACTTTACAGGATATTAATAGTTTACCACTGTTTATGTGACTTTTCTTAAATAACTTTTTTTAGTACAGGACTTTAAAGAAAGTACTTATATTCTCATGAAAAAAAGAAATACTTTCTTTTCTATAATACTTACCTGTTTCTCTCTGTGTTACATGTTAAAATGCAATAAAATACATGTGTACAGGCAAATTTACATAATTATTTAACACCTTGCACATTGCTTCAATAAAAAAATCATCCATGCAAGTGCTCAAAACCCTGGGGCAAGAGCATTTCAGTCAAATGAATATTTGTGTAATGGTAGTATAAGAGAGGCTGTGTGTCTGTGCATATTCATCTAGCTCTCTAAGCAGCCCAGATTGGTATAAAATTCAGATAATTTTGTCTCTTTTACTTAAGAGTTCCTTCATTTATTCTTGAAGGATTTTGTCAGTAACCCACTTTCAACCTGTGACAGCCACAGGTAAATCTCAGATTAAAATTTATGTTCCAATCTAAAATGGATCCTTTCTAATATAGCCTGAACCTGCTTAGGTTATGAATTTTGTGGTGTGTTAGGATACTCTTCAGTGATAAGAAAGAGCAGAGATTAGATATGTCCAAGCTGTGTGTATGTTCTCTCAAACAGCTGAGAGAAGCAGTCTCTAAAGGAATGCTTCCATTTTTTTTTCCTCATGAATTGATAGTGGCATATTTCTTTCTTACCAAGGTGACAGCATGTATGAGATGTAAAGACTAGTTTGCTCAGGCAATTACCCCTTGTTGATAGCCGATTACTTCCTCTGTCAAACTTGAAAATAACTTGTTGGTATGTAAGTTACTGCTGTTCTGGGGATGCAGTAGTTTAGTCTCCTATCTTCTTTATGAGCATATTTATTTTAATCAGTAGAGTTTGGAATTATTCTCTTTATGCACCCTCTTGCAATATAACAAAAGAGAGTGTAAAAGAGGAGGAAAAAGAAAATGATATACTGCAGAAGAGCATGCCTTATGGGGAGAATCATATCCCATGCTCTTTTTCCATACAAAGAATGCAACATCCATTTTCTACAGCAGTGGCCCAAATTATTTTTCTGAATAAATATTTCATCTCAGTGAGTTGCAAACAGTATCACTTATACTTGAGAACAGTGTCTGAGAAAACAGTGATCACATACAATTGGACTATGAAATTGTGCCACAGGAAATCAAGACTTGATTTCTTTAGGGCTCATTGCTTATTTTTGTTATGTGGTGGTATTGATGTTGTTTGGGGGAAGAGGAAACTACTTTTAAAGCTTTGAAATAAAGCACGCATTTTGTGGAGAATCTAACAAATAGGATATTTTGCAGACAAATCATTTACCATAATTGAAAAAATACCTGTCAAACAAAATGCCTATTTTATACTTTCACATTAAAACAGAAATTAAAGTGAAAATTACCCCTCTTCCCACTGGACAACTTTCCAAATATAGAAATATTTAAAATTTTCTTCTACTGTCCAAAGTCCAGGACTCATTTTGCTGAAGTACATTTTGCCATTTCCATGGCAAACTACTATTTTAGCTGTGTGATACCTCATAACATATTTCACATATTTTGGATCAATATACAGTTATAACATCATTGATTAAAATATAAACACCAAAACTACCACAATATATAGTTAAATATATTCCTTATTAAAAATAATGCCATATAAGCACATTTTCACTTCCTGCTTAAAAATTAAGAGCCATCCTAATAGCCCACATCAAAAATAATGGGACTTTTGCCAACATTATAGCTTTTTAGCATAGCAAATAATAAGTGTTATCACAAACCCTCTGGGACAATTGTGGTTAAAAATTATCTTTTTATTAACCTCGTTATGCCTGTGGACACTTTACTTTTTGCATATGTGTCATCTGACTTTTATTCTGTTTGCTTGTTACTGACATCACTTGTACTGGTCATTTTTCATGCTATTAAACAAAATCAGGAATTTTTTTGGACAGAGTGCGTAGAAAACAAGTGCTAAATTAGATTTTGCATCCACATTCCCCTGCATTCTGGTAAAGTTGGTCTGCCTTTAATCTTTTTTGGTTTGCAGAAGTTATATTTATTTTCCAGTGATGTGTGACATTCTTCTGAGATGTATTGTGGTTGATCTGTGATTCAATAGCCATGTGCTGTTCTTTGGAGATATGATAGTTCCCATGTTTTTTCTTTTACTTCCTAATGCTGCTGATGCATGTCCTCCATTACTGGTTTATCCTGATTGTGAAGGGAAAAAAATTACATCTGTTAGTGCCTCTATTTATATCTTTTCTTGTTGATAAGTATACTAGCTACTTCCCTGTATCAAAATAACCTGCTGATATTTGTTGATTCTATGCAATGTCCACTGATTAATTTAATGATAAGTTCTGCATCTTTTATTAAGAGCTCACATGTAAAGATATCACATTAAAAGCTACAGCATTAATTTTTTGAGATTCAAAACACTGCATATATTTTTTTCTAATACTTCTCTATATTTTAACATTTTTGGTCTGTGCTAGAATAGTCATACAGAAGTGACAAAATATCAGAAGACAAGGATCCTTCATGCTTATGACTTAATCAAGCCCGGAAAGTAACTGAAATACACATGCAAGTTGTTATCATTCACTGGCACATTGTTAATAATAAAGAAATTTGAACCGACTACGGAAGTCCTTACAAAATAATTTAATTTAACTTTTATATTTACGTGAGACCAGGAGAGTTCAAAACAGCTAAAAATTTCCTTCATTCACGTCAGAGGTGTACAACAGAGGAGTGATTGTTAAAAGAAAAAACCAGTTCACCTGGACACTTTTTCTGAACTGTCAAAAGGAAAATCAGGTAAATCCTACCAAAGGGAGAAAAGTTTCTTGCCTCACTGAAATGGCAGTTCACATCTGAAAGGCAAATTGATGAAAGGAAGAAACAAAGTTAGACTAGATTTTGAAGAGTTGTTGCCAAGTACAATTGATATTCCCCTCACAGTGAGGGTGATGATAAGACATTAAAACTATTTATCACATTAAAATCCTTGTGAATTTGAATACAAACACAGGAATCTTCCAGAGTAAATTTTGAGAATGACTTGAGGTATTCTCTCACCAAGGACAGTAAAGTTGCAAATGCAGACTTGAAACAGACAAATGTCAGAAAAACAGAGCTGTTGATGAGCATTAGTTTTTAAAGGTTATTTTCCAAGTCCATCATAGGCCATATATTCTCTTTTTGTGTAAAATTCCATGAGAAGGTAACCACAGGCACTGTGTACTTATGTAACAATTAAAATTGATACATAAATCCCTTTGGACCAGAAGGCTCATGTCTCTGGAAAGCAGAGAGGTCACATTTTTAATATAATATGGCATCCCAACTAATTCAGGTGATCCCTCTTTGTTGATTCAGTTGCAACTTAATTCAACTGGCAAACTTTCAGCCCAGTGGTGAGATCTCACCTTGCAATCTTTTTGCCCTTCCTGACTGGTTCAAAGCCTTTGAGAAAGATAGAAGCCACAGATGGGACCTTCTGGTCAGCAGAGCAGTGGTGGCTTACAGTGGAGATCACACAAGATGTTGGCAGCATTATGCTATGGAAGCATGACACAGCGAACAGATGAACTTCACAGTTTTTCACAGCTTTTCCAGTAGCACGTCTACTTGAGTGAAGCAAAACTTCCATATAATCAGCTATCCAGAGTCTATCATTTGTCACATGCTGAACAAAGCCATGTTTCAATGGTGGTGAATCAGTCACTCTGAATACTAAGGGCCTTTTTCATGTCCTCCTGTGTAAGAAGAGGTTGGTACGTCTTTAAATTGTTTATGAATCCTCTAGATGTTTATTCAGTGCAGTAGGCAAGAAACAGCCAGAATATGAGAATAGCTAGGGCCTGAACATTTATGAATAACCTATTTGTTTGAAACTTCCTCTATTGATATTGTTGTCTTACATTCAATAGAGGCATAAAAATGCAACTTTGTTTTACTAATGCATATTAAGTAAGAAAATCATCTTGTCTTCTTTCAGATAAAAAATTGAAGAGATCTCCCTTGCATGAGCTAGAAATATTTTTGTGTGTGTGCATAATGAGTAACAGGATATGGTTACAGTTCACACTATATTTTAAACACTATTTTTGTACCTCTGTGTGATATTTTATTAAAGTTCTGTACCCTGGAGTGTCTCAGTCACTGGGAAACAAATAAAAGCCACAAAATAAAAAGTCTCTAAATGTATGAGTGTTTTCTAAATCAATGAGGGATAAATCACTTTCCTGCTATGTGCCAGACCAGATGAGAGACCGCAAGGAAGTCAGCAAAACTGCAATTAAACAATGAATATGCCTCTGGCAAAGCAGTTAGGTCTGTGGTGGGTGACAAACTCAATGTAAACACAATATATGAAAGCATAACACTTTTTTCTTCTCTTTGGAAACACAGCCTATACAGAAAAGGCTCAAATCCTCTTTTTCAGTTTTTCACCAGTCAAATATCCATGGACCGGATTGTTTCCAAGAAAAACTTTTATTAGCTTGGTCTCCAATATGGGAGCACCTTCCTAAACTGTGAATATTGCTACTGATGGCATAGATAATTGAAGTACAGGAGAAGCTTCTATCTCATATGCAAGTAGGCATTTAACCTCAAAGTGTCGAGTACACTTCATTTACATAGAGAGAACATGAGTGTATATTTCAGCACACTCAAAACAGCAACTTCTAGATATCACTGAGAGGACATTAAAGTTTGTCCGCTTTGCATTTTTGTTTACAGATTTTTGTCTTCTCTCTGTAGCCAGTTTGTACTCTACAAGCCTTCAGCCAGTCAGGCCTTCATCACTTTGAATGGGCTGAGCTCATAAAATTTTTCCACGGGTTCCTCAGAGAAAGCTAAATGTGTTCGCTGATCTCATGAGGAGTCCAAAGAGTGTAGCTGGCAAGTTTAGATAAAATGCTACTCTGAGATACATTTTAAAAACACCCATGCTTTTTTTGAGAAATCAGAAGTGTTCACAGCCATTAAGCCTCAGTGAGTCTAAAACATAGAATTGTATCAAGACCTGTTCTTACTTCAAAAATGTTAACTGGAATCACCATCCAGATCAAAATCACTCTTTGGACTACCAAGAATATTCCAAGATTAAAGGAGACAGGAAAACACAAGACTTAGAGGAAAACTGAACTTGTCATATTCTTTTTTATGTTTAAAATTAGTGGTTTGGGAACAGCTGAAATACTTCTCCTTTCTCTTTAAATTAGCATGGAGGTAGGATTTTTCATGCTTGTAAGAATTTTCATCAAGGGTGTAAATGCTGTGATTGAGCAGAAAGAGTCACGGACTTCTCAAGATGGTGGTATGCAAAGACGTTTACTACATAGTGAAAACTCCTTATATACCATCACACAAATAAGAAGTTACTCTACACCACAGTGTGTCCCAATCACCTATTCTATTTCACAGTATTATCTTTTTTGGCAACAGGTAAACAATGCCTTTTAAGGTAACAAACAGTGATTCTCACCTCTGACAGGTCCAGCAATTCACAAACCCACAATGCTCTCCTACCTCTTCCCTGATCACCTGGGTGTATTTCTTCCTGACCAGAGACAAAAGGTCACTCTGGCTTTTAAGGCCTGTCTCTCTGCCACCTATGTTCTCTAACTCCACATGTAAATATGCTGCCCTTGGTGTCCCTCCATTCCTAAGGAATAGAGTGGTTTGAAGGCATAATACACCATGCATGAATAGGATTCTTATGCCTACTACTATTACCTGTCGCTCAGGTTCTTTGTGGACTCAATTGACTGTTAAGTTATTACTCATAAAACTTTCATAAATAAGTGTTTCCCAGTGTTTGAAGCTGACACAGAACACTTGCTTCTACTCCTAAGTACCACTGCACATTGGATTGAGACAACATTGAATGGAATTTTGTTTCTCTGCTACTGATCTGCGGCATGGTCCAGTTCTTGCCACTTAGGTCTTGTGTGTGCCACACCTCTCTAGACCAGAAAGCTACTATAACAGCTTCAGCAATGCTTTTGCTAGGTATTGTTTTAGATTCTCCAACCTGTTGTTGTGAAACTACAAAGCTAGTAACTCTTGCAAGATTTCTTAGTATGTTTGATGCAATTATGACTATAGAATAACAGGTTATTTGAAAACATTGTATCCATGATTGCACATGAATATTAAAAGAATATTCAGCATTTATGTATATCTACAGGTATCAACCTACTTATGGAGCCATACACATGCAATTAGTACCACTAAATTGGAGACTCAACTGTATACACATAGGAAATTAAAGCTATGTGTATACACATAGGAAATTACACCATACTACTCTGTGTAGTTCTCTTTCCCATTCAGAGCAAGCCTCATGATGACCTAACTAATTAACGGCATTTTGTCCTTGTTGCCAGTTAACCTACAGTATTGTCTTCAGCAAAGTACCAAGACCAGAAAGATATTGACAGATGCATTGTGACAATCCCAGTACAAATCATATTACAGTCATCCTAACACTAATTTTGTCAAAGCAAAGATAATGCTTCTAAATAGTAGCTAAGCAAAACCATTATAGTACATTTCCAGCAGGTATGGAGGGCTCCTATGGCTCATTTATAACAATGCAAAGCTGCAGAGCTGTTATCTTTATCAGAACCATTTTCTCTTGTTTGTGATTTGTGACACCAGCAAACAAAAAAACCTTGGCACCAGCAGCAGTTCAGGATCAATGTGGGTGTTAATGACATTGTGAGTAGATAAATACAAGGGCAGGAATCCAAATCCCACAACAGCCCTCTTGCAGTAAATGCCATCTCTGCAAATGGCATATTCTTGGAGTGAGTCCAGGAGCCGTGGTCACAAGATGAACTTTCCCATACTTTGCAATGCATTAACATCCAGCACACCCTGGCATCCACCACCCTTGCTTATGAATCACTCACAGACCCCTTCATATATTTTCCAAATAAGTGTCAGCAAACATGTTCTGTACTAAAGAGTACAATTGTTTAACACTTTTTCAGGCGGTTACCATGGGTTGTATCAACACATGAGGATGTGTATTTTATAATTTGGTTGGAATAGATTTTTGACCCAGGCACCAATGAGCAGGTTGCAGACTGAGTAGTATTTGTTTTACGAAAGGCAGTATGATATCGCAAAGTCAGTTAACTGTCATTTTTCTCCATAATAAAAAAAAAAAAGAAAGAAAAAACAAACAAAAAAAAACAACTTAAGGGGCATTTAACATATTTTGACAAGGTGACCCACAATTTTCCATTTGTGCTATGTTTGTCTAAGCCCCTCTGCATTGATATGCACGGACCATGTAGACATTCACTGATATCTCACTTGGGGGTGGGAAATAAGGCAAGTGGGACTTCTCCAAGGTCTTTCACAGATAGACTGCATCTAGCTATTGATTAAACATTTGGATAGTTAATCAACACAGCTAAGCCCTTTTAATCTGCTATGTGCTGTATAAAAAATATTTCATAAAAAATAAGAAGCCAAGAATTTTTATTCTTAAATTCAACATAAAAATATACCTTACTAGAAAATAAGGACATAGAAAATATTGTGAAATTAGACTTGATCCCTGATATAAATACCAGACCACAATACAGCCTTGAGGTATTAGGCAATAACTCCACCAAGTTTTATCCAGAGCAATGATGGACTACATGTTCATTGAAAAAGGCCATATCTTCACTATTTTTTCATGCACTGGAGAGACGCAATGCTAAATTCAGTTGGTGAAAATTTTACTCCCAATTTTACCACATCTATGGGATAGGATAGTTTTGAGAGTCTAGGGAGAGACCACCTGAAATGTGTCGAACTCATGAAATTGTATCAGAATTTCTTTGCTATTTACATTATTTCTTGTCAGGATGCCAGTGAAAGAAGAAGAAAAAAAAAGAAAAAAGTCAAACACTTGGAATGATACAATAGTTATTTCACTGCTATCTCCACTGTACCATCTTCACTTGCGCCATGCACTTCACTGAATGATCTCCAAAGCCACCAGAATCAGGGAGTTGTTATTCTCAGCTTTAGCAATATCTCAGAATTGCATTGCTTCAAAAGGTCTGGAGAATTTACACCAGCTGGATGTAAGACAAGAGGGCATTTTGGTACCTGGAAGAGCCACAAAGCACTCCCCATATTTGTTATTGACTCTCTGCAAGACGAGAATAAGCAGATGACATTAGCCTTGCTCTCCAGTCTGTGAACCCAGTCATTGCATTAAGGATTTCTTGCAACTCTAAATGCCAGCTTCTGTTCCACATCAACCATTACAAAACAGCCTATAACTCTGCAAATATACTCTGCTCCAGGTGCACATTCAGGGGTTCACTTCTTTGCATCCATGAAGGATGCCTTGAATACATGGGTCACAGGCTCTGTAAATTGGCATAACTGAAAGGAATGTTAATAGGGATGGGGAATAGAGCAAAATTCCAAGCTAAATAGTAAAGGTATGGCTAGAAAGCTATTTAAACTATTTTAAATGGTAGACTGACTAAAAAGTCTCACACATAATATATTAAGTACTAATGTATTAAGTCTCACACATAATATATTAAACACTTTGCACTCTGCAAAGTGTCTTATAATGCAGTAGTTCAATTAGAGCACTAATAATTTGCATAGAAAGGTGCTGGGGAAAGATAGAGTGAGAAAATAGCTGTTTCATTGCTGTGGTTTGTCTATAGCAGTGTTTTTTGGGAAGTGTAACTAAGTTGTATGCCATAGACAAATTAAACCCAAATAGTCTTGGGCTATAATTGTCTCTCCTTAGTATAGTGGTAGCCATGCATCTGTACAGCGCATCTCTCTTAGAGTAGTGAAGTTCATTGAAAAACCATGACAAATTATTTATAGTGCCCACAGATAAAATTGAAAGTAAATTTCTAACTATGCTGTGTAAATTATAATTACATTTGTAATTGGATAAAATTAATATGTAATAAAAATCTGAAAGGATGTGTAAACAGAAAGTGAGTTTCTGTTTTGAATCAATAGCTGATGATGCATTCATAATTCTCTTTCCCTTTTTTCTTCTAATTATATACAGCAAAGAATCATCTAATATTAATAAAATATAAATAATGCAAATTTTTTTAAGTTGGAATCCTTTTTATGATTGGGTTAAGAGAAAATGTCTCACTAATATTTGTTTGCAATTTTAATGTTTGTTAACTCCAATTCCTTACTCAAAATAGAAGTCTAAGGCTTGATTTTCACAGGCAAATAAAACTGGAAAAAAGAAAAAAAAAATCATATTTTCATTCATGGGCCCTGGCTGCTCATAAAGCAGTAATTCACCAGGAAACAGGTCCTAACTTTTTTCCCCTCATCTAAAGATTCACCCAGTCTTTCCAAGAGCAACCAAATTTGGATAATAACCACTTCTTAGTGGCTCTGTTTCACAGTTTGACTAATTAATGGGAGCAACTATAAGTTTTGAGCAGAAATGGGCCATGTCATCAGCGACTGGAGGATAGCAACCTTTCCACTAGGCTTGACCCACCAGCCTAGAGGCTTTTCAGGGCTCTGGACCTCCTCAGCAATGTTACACACCCCAGTGCACCTGGCATGGCCCAGTAGCAATCTGCCACAAGATTAAGCATTATTTTTTCAATTTATAGTCCCACTATTTCACAGCACCTATTGCTCATGTTATACAAACACCACATCAGAGGTCAAAACTAGAGTGTACTGGAGGAACTACTCCTGCATACAGAAAATACCATCTAACTATGCTCCCTTACTATGGAATTGTGAACTTAGTATGAGTAAGGAAATTAACAAAGGGAGAAGAGGTAACTGTCAGTTATCTTTGAGGGAAAAATGCAATATTTTTAGCACTATAAACATGGTCTCAGCCTAATGGCATGTGCAATAATATCATTTCTATAGCTGCTTTTTGGCAACTTATTCCAAAGTTTTCCTTGTGAATAATTTGTGTGTGTGAAAGTGCAGTCAAATAAACCCTAAGTGTGTGATTGTAAAATTGTCTGTATGGCAATGTATAAAAATATTAATCATTTAAATATCTTTTGTGAAAAATATCATCATTGCTATTGAGCACTAGGAAGCTATTTGTATGACCATGTTTTAAATTGGTATGTCATTGATTTCTATTTAATGTTCTTTGCCACTGTCTATGAAGTAAAGGAGTTTTATATGGTTCCAGAAGTGGAAAGATTTACATAATAACCATTAAAGAAATATACGAATGTCAGTTTAGATACTAGTATTCAAACATTTGTCTTTTGGTGTTTTTTTCCCTAAAATGAACTTTTATTAACTCAGCTAGTGATATTATTATCAGCTAGTGATATGAGAATGTAGTTCATCCTTTGAATATCTTTTATTTTATCACATTTAATGCATCTTTAATAGTTAACATTCATCTTATTATAGACAAAGAGCTTAAGATGCATGCATGGTTTCTGCACAGTTTTAAAGTTCAATGCACAGTCACAATTCTGAGGGGAGATTTCACACATTTATGAAAAACAAGGCATTTTTGCAATAAAGTTACAAAGTGTGAAAGAATTCTTGTTTTATCTGCCTTACTTATCATGTTTATGAGTTATTTTGCCTGGAAGTAAATTGACAAGTTGTCAATGAACAATAGACACTGCTTCAGCTAGGCTTTTCACAGGTTCGGATGCCTTTGGGCAAAAGGGCTAAATCTGTAGTTTGCAACCTAGCATATGGAGTACTGAAAAAAGTGTCAATAGGGTGAGAGACATTTACTGAGAAATTCATATGGCTGCTGATCTCTAACCAATTCACTTGGTCTAGGGTTTTTGAATTCATGTATAAGTGCTCTATCCTTGCAGTTAGATTACAGTTTACATATAATGACCCTATTCCATTTATTCCTGCTGTACTGCTGGTCTGCTCAAAAAAATCCTTTTATTTTCACCACAAACAATGGCACTTGCATCTCTAATAATAACGGTCTCTTTAGAACAATCTCAAGCAGCCATATTCCAGCTTTTTGTTACAAGAACAGCACTATAATCCTCTAATTAACACAAATCTTGATATCTTTATCCCTACCCTCATTGTAAGCGCACCCTCTTGAGGTGTCAAGCATGTTGTACACTCTACAATAAGATTATTTTCAATTCACATACTGTAGTAAGAAAAACATCATTGTCATTTCCTTTACGTGATGTTGTATTTGCCAAGGGACCTTAATGCCCGGGGGGAGAAAATGTGGTGACAAAAGATTATCCAGTTTTCACATTAAAAAAAATTTGTATGTGGTAAAACAATGAAGGGAGAGCTAAGAAATTCTCTCTTGTCTTTAACATCTGTCTTCTCTTTACCTTTCTGATTACTGAAGCTATTAAAGGGCAGAACCCATAAAATTCACTGTTTACCTGGCCAGAGATAAATTCACATTATTTTAGACATTTTTTACCCATGCACTCAATAACGTATTTTTAAAATAAGCTGAAAGAAAGGTTGAACTGTTTTGCTACAAAATATTCACACATTTATGTAGTTTAGGAGCATTATAGTTGGCAATTAGCATAAGAAATACTACTATAAGCAGTGAAACTGATGATACACGAATGACAGAAGGACATTAAATTAGACTGGTTATCACACTTAATTAAGAGACTATTGTGGTACTTGCTTGATGTCAGTATCTTACATATGACAAAAAAGAGCAAGTAGCCTATTTTTGTTATTATCATGGCCAAAGGAAGTACAACCCAAGCAAGGAAAGATATGAATTATAAATACATCACATCATGTAATGCACTAGTCAACCTGAGGAAAATAATGAATGCATTATATTTTAATGACTTACAAATTCTTCAATTATTAATGATCATAAAGACTATTGTGGCTGCTGAATTGAAATATTATTTAGATTTTAATTGTCTATATGCAGCAATGAAGCATGTTTTCCACGATCCCAAATTTGCATGCCAGTTTTGACTTATAGAGAAAAAGAGAGATTATGATCAATTCTATTCCTAAATGACTTATTTAAATTCAAGAAAGTTTTTAAAAAATTATCACAAGGAAAATTCCAGAAAATATTTTACTGGATGTTGCCAATCTTGTGCCAGCTATGAAAACAATGTATTTCAAAAGCTGTAATAGTTGCAGAATACCAGGCTGCCTTTCAAGCAGTCTGTCTCTTCATTCTGCCTTTTAACTTTTGTGAAAATTGTTCTGATCATAAAATGAAGCACCATATTTCTTCCAAAAAATGTTGAATCACCCTCAGTAAAGGAGAAGAGAGAAAACATTTTCAAAATTTGGCTAGATTTAAAGTAGATGGCCATCCTTAAAATAGATAGATGAGTACTGTAGTTGCTGTGAATGCCCCCATTTTTTCTGTGGATTAAAAGCCATATTTTCCCCTTCAGTTGTTTTGGTTTTTTGCTTTTTTTTTTTTTTTTTGCTTTACTGTGGCAGTGCTGAATACTCTTAAAAAAAATAACAAAACAGGCAAATAAAAGAGAAAAGCAAAGACATTTCCTGACTTTAAGAGAGGAAAACACCAAATTTGTGAAAAGTCTGAGATGGTCAGTGTAATAACTTTTCATGCTACCGAAGATCTGAGCCATGACTGTAATGCTGCTTGTTCCTGGAGGGCTGAGAGAGAGAGAGAGAGAGAGGATGAGGCTTAGGACCTGACAAGGACCATCTAAAGGAGGGAAACCCCTCTGAGGGTCTGACATGCCAAATCTCAAGAGCCAGAGGACCACAAGGGTTTTCCTGCCCCACCAACACAATTATCTCTTGGGAAGACAGCCTCTCCCAGTACTGGAACAGTGTTGCTCCCCAAAACAGCAATAAATTGAAGCTGCTAGAAAGCTAAGATATCAGATTCCCCCCAGCTCATTTTCAAGAGCTCTACTCTTCCATCTATTCAGGATGCAACTTTCCACCTGATGCAATTTGCAGCTTTGTGCAATTATTCAAGTGAGAATGTTTATGGTTTTGCAGCAACCTACTAGTTGCAGAAATTTAGAAAATGCTTCTTATGTGTTATATATTAATAAGCAAATTTATCTTATGTGTTATCTATTCATAACCAGTATTAATAACCAAATTGATATTTAATTCATTCCTGCTTGGGACTTCATACCTTGGTTTCATGTAGAATCTCAGTAGTAGTGACCAAAACACTGTCAAACATAAATTGGATTAGTGGAAAGTTTTGTGTAAAAGTACTCAGTTGGCCAGGCTTACACAGCAGTGTCTGAAGGAAAGCCCATTGGTTAGACTGAGCTGTAGATGATGGCTCCCAAGTTCAGCATTGAGCGTCAACAGGACCCAGAACCCCTCAGCAGCCAACCAGGAGAGGAGGGGGTGGTTCCAGGAGCAACCCAGGGAGCAGAGCAACTTGGAGGACAGTAAACCCACATAAACACCTCCTGTGTTAAGAGGAAGAGAAGAGTAGTTGTAGTAGGAGACTCCCATCTGAGGGGAACAGAGGGCCTGTTTTGCAGACCAGACTCAACCCACAGGGAAGTTTGCAGTGTCTGAGGGGTGAGGATAAGGGACATTACTGAAAAATTTTCTAGGCTAGTAAGGCCCTCTGATTACTATCTGCTATTTGTTGTTCAAACTGGCATCACCAAAATAACAAATTTAAGTCGAACGGCATTCAGAAGAGATATCACAGCTCTGGGATGATTGGTAGAGTGATCAGGAGAACAGGTGGTGATTTCCTTAATTCTTTCAGTAACAACAAATAACAGCAAAATGAATACGCAGAGAAAAAAAATTAACAAAACAGTAATAATCTCTTCAAACTGTATTCTTGCAGATTAAGTGGAAAATGTTTATGCTGTACTGTTCTCTTGCCACATATCTGCCCCATCCTTTTCCTCTATCAGCTGACAACTCAAACTCACCAGAAAGATCTGCCTTGTTACAATTGTTTTCTTATGCCTTGACTAAGTTTTCCTTAATTATTTCTCCAATTCTGTCAGCAATGTTATTGTCCCACTAGTTTAAAGGTTAAACAAAGCACCAAACCTGTCAAAGTGAGTGAAACCATCTGGTGAAGCGCTATCAGAAAGCAATCAGTGCTAATAGGTACATAATGGCTAACAGTGAGCTGTTTGCACTGAGATACATCACCCAGACAGAACACAGAGCTCGATGAAATCACACTTAAAGAAAACATAGAGTAACACAGCCAGCTTGTAGCTGAAAACAGCACCAGGCTCTGAATCCACAAACTCCTTTAAAAATAACACATACTAAGGCTTTGCCGTGTCTCAAGTTCATCACAGGGCTTTTCTTCTGTTGCATGTTAGACCCACAAGTTTTTAAAAGAAAAAAACTGTTGGAAAAATTACCTTGGGATAAAAGGCCAAATGTCACAAATTTTAAAGCCTTCAACCTTTGCCTGCATTTTTCTAAAATAGTTTGAGGAAGCTGGCAAAGATGTTTTGTAATTTTATTTGCTTCTACTTTTCCTTCTTCTTCTTTTTCTTCTTCTTCTCCTTCCTCTGAAGATAAACTGTGTAGCTCATTAGAAGTTCCTTTGAATCATATGCAAAATTAAATTTTTGCTGCAATTTTTTTTTTTTTACTTCAAGGTCACTCAAAGATATATTTTTAGAAGTGCTTGTAAAGACTAGTTTTCAGCAGAGTCTCATCCTTCAGGAAGTTCAGTGTTGTAAGTTATTCAGTATCATTGACTCAATGATATTACAAAATGAGCTGCTCAGTGCTGTGCACAAATATGCACATGGTTTGTTCTATTATAGGACTTCATTCTTCTTTGAATTCATCTAAGGTGGCATATGACAGTACTATCCCTCCACACATAGCAGACATAGATTTTTATTCCATTAAGTGATTTGCTTCAAATTTTGTTGATTTCACTAAATGCTGCTGAGTTTTCTTGCAGACAGATAGAAAAAAAAATCCCAAGTTACCTTCCCTTTAATCAAATAATTGAAAATTGAGTTACACTCACACAGCTTTTCTGAACATTTCTAAAGTTTTCTCAACTCTTGCATGAATGTCCTCATAGTTACACTTTTTTGAGTCTATATATGGCACTCCTAATCATACTGCATCACTGATGTATGGAGTAGTTTGTGGTAGTAAGAAATAAATAGCTATCTGGAAACTATTAAAACATATGGAACAACATTATTTTTTTTTAAGTCTCAGTATCTCTAGTTATTGTCAGCTTTTCAAAGATACCTGTTTTCTGGAGGGTTACCCACATAAAGGGATTGAACTGTAAGAGTTAAAATTGCTGCGGGGAAAAGAAAACCTTCTAAAAATGTGCCACTTCATTTATATTTTCAAGGTGGTTCTTAGTTACCCTTCAGTATGCCACAATTTGAAAAAAAGGAAAGCAACAATTAAAACCCTAAACAAACTAATGTACAAAACACAAAATACCCTATTGTTGAGACTACCAAAAAACAACTTTAAAGATTTGCCTTAGGCTGAATCACAACATTCATATGAAACATATGTTATTAAAGCCCTAGGACAGAGAATGAGGGCTAAATGATCATAAGGAAAATTTAAACTAAAAGAAATTTTAATCTGGAGTCTTCAATTTCCAAAATATATCAAGGTTTTCTTCTGGCAGGAGCAATCATGATCTTTTTGACCTCCTTAAAAAGAATAGTTTCACACTACTGAGCTTTACACCGATTCAGAAGAAATTTGGATCAGCACCATTATTTTTCCTTTGGCTGACCGTAGGAGAACAGAGCTGACCATAATCAACTGTTGAAAACATAGCACTATATGACTGAATATTTCTAGAAAAACTTCTACAGCTGAGGCAAGAATAACTGATAATAGTCACAAATTGGAAGTATGCACGTGGAGAGAGATATTTGAAAATAAGTACTTTTAAAACTTTAATGTAGATCTGTAAAGTGTGGTTTTATTTTGGTACTTTTTTCTACCTAAAAATATCACTTTTCACCTCTATGTATATTAGATATCAATTGTACATTATATCCCCTTATATAAAAAGATAAAAAGTTTCTTTGTTAAGAATGTTGATGCCAAATTTAAGTAAAATGAATGCATTCTATTATTGAGTTCAAATTCTTGAAAGCCGATGTTTCAAATGGAAATATTAAAACTCTCAAATAAAGACAAAGTATTATTAGCCTTCATGACAAATATATTTACCTGTCTGATCAACATTTCAGATTTTCTCCAGCTCTAAAAAAAAAAAGTTTAAATGTGAAATAAAAAACCAAAAATATGTCCAGTTTCACAAGACTATAAAAAAGCTAGTGAGCTTAGCAAAACTCAACAGGAGAGCTGTATAATAAACTATTAACCACTATGAATAAGAGTGCAAATTTTTCAAGTGCTACTGTCATGATAAAAAAAAAATTAAAATAATGACTAGAGTTTTTCTTTGTTGGATTAAATAACCAAGCAGCACTATATTTGATCATTAAATTGTTTCTTAATACCCCTAATAGCTAAATATATAGTAATTTTTAAAATTTCAGTGAAAAAAGTGGTTTCCTAAACTATTTTGAATACTTAAATTATTCTACAACTCTTGTTTAACAGTTATTCAATTCTTAAGGTATTTGAATTTCATTAAGTGATTTGCTAAACTCAGGAGTAGACCATATTTAAATATTGAAATTGGTTCTGATTCCCTGTCCTTTTGTTACACATGTGTGAGGATCCTTAAGCCTCCTTTTGTTACACATGTGTTCTTATGAACTATTTGCAGAGAATCTTTTCAAATTCTGTGTGGCAAAATAGAAAGCTTTTTTTTTTCTTCATTCTTTATCTTCAATGTGTATTTATTTATACATTTGTGTTCAATTTACATTTAGACCACTGATTTGTTGCGTGTATTTTTTGCTTGAGTTAGTATACAGTTCATGGATACGAACAAATATTTTCTTTGAAAAATTAAGATTGACAAAGCATATTTGTAAAAAATCACAGTATTACAAGACAAAATATGTACATTTATATGTATATGCACACATGTTTAAAATCATAAAATGAAGACATTTCATTTAACCTTTAAATTATAATTGTTTTCTTTTCTTTTTAGAGTGAAAAAGTCACTAACTTAAAATAGCCTAGAGAAGCACAGAGAGTAGTCAAACCTCTATCTACCTTCTCTTGATTTTCTTTTCTTTGGGACAATTTATGTGGTTTAATATTGAATAATAATTCTGCAGGAATTCTTTGTTAATCATGGAATGTGTCACTTGACCTTGAGAGCATTCTGTGCTGTCTAAAAATAGTGCACAGTATATTCCACAGGTCATACAGGATGATCACCTTGTGACTGGTTGTTATAAATAAGGGCTTTGGGGTCAAACCTGATCTGTCTTTTCTTTGAAGAGGTTAGAAGGTTTCGCCCAGAAAGCAACATCAGCCCCGAGTCTAGAAAGCCAGTTCCCAAAAGGATTATTTGGGCAAGCGCCTCTAAATAGCTAAGAGTGAGACAAATGGCATGGCAAATGTCAGCTTACATGAACCCAAATGAGAAAAGATGAGAAAATTGTGCCCTTTCCACAAGGACAGAATCTAGCTGCTCTAAAATAATTTAAAAGAAAAGTATAACAAAACAAAAATACACTCAAAAATAAGAAAAGGTTACGTGTTACACTTGTATTGTTGTACACCAGTATTTCTCCTAGACTTGCTTTTCATAATGTGCTGGTTACATGCTTTGGATAGAAAATTATCTGTCATCTGCAAATTTCGTCTTGTTAATTCAAACTACTTTTAAATTTGCTTTCAACTTTAAAACACAGTTTGAATGAGGGAAGTCTAATTTCACTGTCTCTAGTGCTATTCGGTTCCTGGCACTATTCGGTTCTTCTTCATCATTCAGTAATTGCAGCAGTGTGATATTCAAGTTATTGAAGAGAAAGAAAAATGCAAAAGCTCATAAGAAATTCATTCAAGGTTGCTTCAGATTAAATTTGATCTTTAAAATCTAAGCTTGCACCCAAAGCCAAAAACCAAGAGTTTGTTCATTCCTGGTCAAAACTCTTGCAACACTGCTAAGAGGCAGTGCGAGTTTTGCATCATGGTGATCCATTTTCACCATAATGAAGACTGAACAGCAAAATCTGTTTATGGTTTAATGTAGGAAGGAGCAGCAGTTCAGATTTTACAGAAGCAGTGGTGGTCAATGAGCTGTTAAGCTAATGATCATGTTGGAGTCATAAGCCGATATTTTTTCAACCTGCACCACACAGAGACTGCACATAAATCCCATACAGACATTTTAAAAGGTCCTTAAGCCCAGTGGAGTTATTATAAATATTGTAATCATTTATATGCATTGTTGAGTTTCACTTAGATGTAAACCTACAACAGCTTTTACCTAGCAAATTATTAGTTTGAGTACTTGAAGGGACATTAAGTAAACACCAATGCCATTGCTGGGTGAGGTTGAAGGCTACTGATATTAAGGACAACTATTCAGAATCTATTTATATTTTTCTGGAGAATATATAAATTTTTCATCTAGTTTGTTAGTTTGCACAACACATTTGTTGTGCAAAGTTCAACATGCAAGTTTCTGGTAGAGTAGCAACCAATGTTAGGGGACCAAATCTTATAAGCTGTGCAACAAAGCATATAACATCTGTATGTGTTCAAATGAAAGAAATAACGAATGCAAGAACTATAGAGAACTGAGGGCAGATGAATCTTCTAAAATCTTATGCATCAGGCATCTATTTTCAAGACAAACTAGAATGGTATCAATAATGTCAGAATACAACACTTCCTGGAGAAGAAGTTACCTGAGGTAAGAATATTCCAAGAAAGGCAGAAAGCAGGTGTCTTCAAACTGAGTGCTTCCAGGTCACCAGTCTCCTGCCAACACATTCTTGTTTGGTTTGAGATGAGCACAGCCCTAGAACCGCTTCAGTCAGGACTGACTTAATTTTAGAGTTCATTGGAGCCCTTATGGGAAAAAAAAGAATAAAAAAAAAAAATGCAAAGTACACTATCTTTCCTTGGAGAAAGATAAGAAAACTGAAAAAAGGAATAATATAGATGATGAGAACCAAAATACAAGGAATGAGCTTGGTTAAATGCAGGGGAGTTTACGACAGTATACTGTATTTACTGCAGAAAAGCAATGGCTTGAGAATAGGAATGGGAATCAGTGTTGAGATGCTTTTTTGAGGGACTGCAAGGAAATTACCTCACTTTACAATTTTCAGAAGATATAAATTTGTTACACTGCTTTCATAACTTTCAGTTTGCTTCAAAAAAAAAACAAACAAAAACAGCTTCAAATAATGTTTTATTCTGTGGTGTATTTTTCTTCAAACATTTGCAAAGTACAGACAGAGATTGCTGAATTTTCTACCTCTCCTGGCTCTGGCCAGGACAGGGTTTTGCATCAGCCAAGAGGCCAGGCCATGGGCTTATTCTATAGCACCTCACACAATGCACATGTCGATAGGGACACTTCCTCTGTTTGCAATGGGTTCAGGAGATACCAGGTTCAGCATGGTGAACAAGTGCAGATGAATCATTTGTTTATCTTGCACATTCTGCTATTACTATTGATGTCACTGGTAGTTTTTCTTATCTTATTGCTGTTTACAGTAAACTGATCTTATCTCAACCCATGGTCTTTACTTTTACATACTTCCAATTTCCTCTCCACCGTGGGAGAGTAGGGAAAGGGAACAATTAGCATGTGCCCCTGGGATGTTTCAGTGGGAACAATAAATTGGGGAGTACCATTCCTAACCCATGACACTGCCAAATCCTCATTTCTTTATGCCGCATTTCCTTCAGTAAACTTCCCAAAGGAAAAATTCCTTCAAAATTTTCAGACCATACAATTCAAAACTAAAAAGTTTCCAAGGCTGCACTTTGTGGTGATCACTACAGCCTAGCAGAATCCCTCATGGACTGGGATATCTCACCCATTGTCTTGGGTTACAATGTATTCTACTACTATCTACATGAGCCCTTAAAATGGGTGAAGCAGTGTTCTTTATATTCTCCATGACTCAGCCCTGATAACTCCCTCGAGGAAGCTGCAGCCACCCTGGGGGGGCCATAAAAATCTCCTAGAATGGCTCATAAAATTATATCATTCCATTGTGAGATGCCTTGCCCTGGGGGGGAACAAATCATTTCTACCTGTATGTCATCTGGAGCTTGGAACACCATGATACCACCATGACTGGATTCCCAGAGAAGAGCGCTTGATAACCACCACAGGACCTCTAGAGATAGACCAGACTTTTTACAGGATCACCACTTCAACAGGGCCACATCCATCACTCCAATCGGGTTGCTGCCACCACCCTGACCAAAAGGATGTCAGGTCATAATCTGATTTTGTTGGTATAAATCAGTGTTTCTATACTGTTGCCTTTACTGTAATTTTCCCTATTAAATTGTATGTCTGACTTGGAATATCTCGCAACATATTTGTGGGGAGTTAATTCCTCCCAGTGGTTTGACCTCAAACCAGTACAATCCATCCAATGACATTTTCCCTGGTGATGCCGGAATGATTTTTGTCTTTTCTTTTATATACCTTTTACACAGTTCTCTGTATCCACAAGTATTAGCAGTATGCATACTTGCAACCTTTTACTTAGTTTAGTGCTTAGTGTTTTGTAAGTGTTCTGCAGGCCTGAGACTAAACACCCCAGAACTGCAGAGCCAGGGAGACCAAACATTCCTACTATCTCAGGAACCCAAGGTCTCCTGGCAGGAGGATTATGTAAACTAGGAGTTAGCCCACCCCAACCTCATTATTGGGCCCCCTTGTTAGATATGCTAATGTGTGAAGTCTATAACTGGTGTGTATGATTGGCGGGGGTGGGCATTTTGCCACACTTCACCTGGTTGAAGTGGATGCACTGAACAGGATCCTGATTAAAATACTGAGGTAAAGACCCCAACCCCTCTAACCGTGTCTAGCTTCATTTTCCTAACACCAGGAAAAAGGCATCACTGGGATGATACCCAGGCATGGACCACACCAAACAAAAGTACAGGGCACTCATGCCCTGCCACAGATTTCGCCAGGGTAAAGTAACAGCCCTAAGAAAGGGCTGAATTTCATGAACGTCTTTCCAGATCCCAAAAACTAAGGGTAATAAAGCAAGTAACCCACCAGTATAATGAACAACAGGAAATAAATACAATTTCCTGAAGAAATTACTTGCTCTATGGCTTACTAGTAGAATATCCTAAAGTCTCCTTTAGAATTATCAAGTAATTTTTTGTTTATCAGGGAAGCAGGAATCATATTATGCAAAGAATAAACAATATTTATCTTGTGAGCCTTCTGGTTGCAGGGTTTCTCTCCACTAACTGCATCTCATTGCTAGGGACCAAACCATACAGCCCTTTGACAAGCCAGCACCCAAAAATCCCCATTAATTAAAAGAAAACCATAAATTTAGTTGAGTCTAAAACGTGGAACAAAAGCTACTGAAAATGTAACATAATAACAATTTTTCATTATCCCAAGTATCCTTGGGAATATGTCATTAACTTTATTAAAATTCTGTTTCATCAGGGTGAGGCATTTTTCAGCACAGTTTATAGGTGCAAATCTAATCATAAATAGCTTATGTTGGAAATGAAAGTCATCTTCATTGTGAACTTATCACACCAAAAAATGTCAAACTCTCAGACACATGACAATTTACCACTCATTTACCACCAGCCCATCTAGAAGCTGCTGTTGTTGGATTTAGCCATCAAAAGCCTGTCATCGTTTGACACTTTAGAAAAGGTAGCAAAACCAGCAGCAGTTGGAGAGCCCTGGCAATGACCTTGTCCTTCTGCTAAGCCCTAGTTAATCCTGGGTGCGATACCTCAACTTACTGGCAACACGATTATTATCTGTGCCTATTGCTTTTCTTATAGGTACATATGCTTCAGAAAGACCGGAGAAAGAAAGTAATAATACAGTGTAGAGATTAAATGTTTTTACTTCAGCTGACCCTCATTTATTTTGGGCATTGTTTTAATAGTTTTTGGAATTCTCAAATTTTTCAATGCATCTATGTAATTTATTTTTTTCTACTTTTATAATATTTCGTTTAATTAGAAGCACCAAAAATCCTTACAAATGGCAGCAAATTCTACTACGTGTGCATGATATAAGCATCACCTTTCCAATATTGATTGTCCTTCACAATTGCTTTTGCCCTGCTAAGCATTCTGTTTGAACAAACTAAGATAGTAAATCAAAGATTTTTGGGGAAGGTCTCCCTCGTACTAGAGGATTACAATTATTAAAGAAACACGAGACCCATATAATTTCAAAGTTTATATACAACCAAAAGCACACCTGGCAAATAGCACAGATAATTTTATAGAGTTATCACATTTTATATCAAGAAACAAGATATAAAGGTATTTTATTCCAAGATTGCAAGAGCCATAGTTCGAGTAGACAGACCCATTGGAAAATAATTATTGCACTCAACCAACTTCCAATAGTAAGAATATATAGTCAGCTACAAAATACAAATCTTGGTACAGCTGATTTTTCCATAAATCTTGGTTTCAGCTGACTAAGCTAATATCAAATATTAGCAGTATCATATAACTTTCCTGTTTCTCCCTTCTATGTTTAAACCGAATTTCCAATTAAAAAATTTAAAACTCTGGACATTTTGGAAAGGCCGGTAATTCAGTGTAGTGCAATAGAAATATTTTGCTTACAATTGTTTTAGTTTCTGACAATATACTAAATAATTATATTGCATTATTTGCACAGGCAGTAAATGATTAGCTATTCAACATTTGGTAGAAATACCTACAAAGACTAGAAAAACGTAGTGTTCGAAAGTTGTTCAAAAGCAGTGCAGATAGAAGAGTCACCTGTGCTAGCTATATAACTACATACCAGAGTTTTTCTCAGGATTTGTTAACAAGAAAATAAGGCTAGCAAATCCCCATTCTTCTAACCAAAGCAAAAGTACTCATAATTCTAATTTCATGGAAAATAATTTACAATATCTGGCTAGCTATTCCTACTATTCTTATAAAACTACCACAATGTTTGTCATTCTTCAAGAAGAACATCACTTCGGTTCCTCTTTCCCTTAGCCCTGGATCAGTTCTAATCCGGCTTCTTCAGACCAGTAAGCTGCTGGAGCAGATATAAAGCTTGGGAAACAAGAAGTTACAAACAAGTGATATTGAAAGGCCAGCCTGGGGTAGCCGTTGCTGAAATTCAAATGTGGAGAATATTGCAAAAAACAGATCCAGAACATGTAAAATAATACGCACAAAATGTTGTATATCCTTCATACTTTCCCTGTCCAGAAGCAATCCAATATGCCAACATGTAACTTCGTTTGCTCGGCTTTTCTCTGAGCTCAGATCTAAATTTTCTTTGAGGCACTAAGATTTCAGTAACAATAGGACAAATGTACAAGGAGAAAAAAAAAAGATGAAATTCTTCTAAGATTTTTAGCACCTCTATGTGTTACAAACTTGACTTTGTAATAGTTTTGCAAACATTTAGGCAAAATTTAGAGGAAACCTCCCCAATGTCCTCTGAAGAAACCCAAGTTTGTGGGACACAGAAGAGTTTCTGTCACTTCAGCACTCTGCTGTGGACACTTTTTTCTTCTGACACAATGCAGCCATAATTTCTACAGTAAGTCATTGCAGATCAAATACAATCATATTCAATCCTCAAAACAGTCAGATACTTAAAAGAGTAGCACTGAGTTCTCTAAAAGAAACAGTTTTCATAACCTACTGATTTGAGTTTTGCATCAATGAAACACATGAGATAGATGAGATGAGATGAGATGAGATGAGACGAGACGAGACGAGACGAGACGAGATGAGATGAGATGAGATGAGATGAGATGAGATGAGATGAGATGAGATGAGATGAGACGAGATTAACTAAACCAATTTCTAAACCCAGCAAACTTTTGTATGTGTGGCATGAGATTGCAGCAGAATATGCAGGGAAGAAAAATGCTATTGGCTAACCTGTATCACAAGGAGAAGATTCTTACAAAATTTTTTTCTTAAGTAAATCAAGCCATTTTTCTATCTTGGCTGCTTTCCTAGAACCTCTACCAGTATCTGCTTAGTATCACAGAAAAGGGTTAGCTCAATAGCGGGCCTTTTTAATGTAGACAATTTGAATAATTTCTCCGGTTGTAGTGCTTCAGAGACAGGCAGACTGAGAAAATTCTGACACAGAATCATAGAGTGCCTTGAGTCGAAAGGGACTTTAAAGACCATCTCGTTCCAGCCCCCTTGATTCTTTCATTGAAATGAAGAGAGCCCTATCAAACCTGCATCCAGAGCTGCTTGGTGTAATTTGTGCCAGTTACCACCCCCACAGGGAAGAATTTCTTCCTAACATTGAATCTAAATAGATTAGATATTCATCTCCAGAATGATGCCTGCAGCCAAGATTCAGTTTGGGCAGAAATTGGTGTGTTAGTTGTGTGGGAAATAAGAGCTGAGAACCCGAGGAAATAAAAGCTGACGTAATAAACTCTTAGATGCCTTTTCAGGCTTACACTTGCAATACCACCTTAATTTACATAGTTTTACATTTACTCTTTTAAACTTTTCAAAGAGTCCAGAAAAGGAAAAATTTAGAAAGAGACAAAATATTCTTCTCAGGACAAATCATACACTTGTAAAACATTAGGAAACTTTCAGACATGGAAAACTAGACATGTCAGGTAGATGTGCAGATAAAACGAACAATTTTTGGTAGCCACCAAAAGCCTTTCAGAAATATTTGTTCCAATTTTTATAGATCGATAATAAAACTATGACTTCTTCTTGCTTTATGCTTTTCATTTGATTTCTTTGTACTCTCATACCACTATATCTAGAACGTTATTACACCTTCAGTAGTTTTTTCCATAGATTTTAGTCAATGTACACCCTTATAGTCCAGTTTTATTAAAGTTTGTTTGTTGATTCAATGAATTTATAGCAGTGCTAGTTTTTGTATTTGACTGTACCACAGCTAAAGGAAAACAGCCTGCTGCCAGCATATTTCAATAACTAGCAGCAATGCATATGGAAATAGAATATGTAGGTCTTGCAATTGTAATAAATAGTTTTTGAAAGAAAGAGGTCATTTCAGTTCTAGTTGAAGGCAACTGGTTCAAGTAGAATGCGAAAAAAAGTTTATCTGCATTGAAACTCACAAATACAACCACATCATAATTACAGTATATAATACATTAAGATGTCTCTAACTTTCCTGTGCTAAAATATGCATGAAAAATGAAATAAAATAGGTCAACTTCTGCATAAAACACTTCTATCCTCACAAAACCTTAAAGGGGTCAGTGAAAAATTTAAATGCAGTCAATTAGTTGCAAATAATAATTTCAAAGATGTGCCTCTTAAGTTGGCCATCAATTTCCACTGATTTATGTACCTTTTTTTTTTTTAAATAAATATTTCTCTTTCCACTTTTGCATTGAGGGAGACCTGCACAACTTGAAGATGAATCTTTCAAATGAGCTTCCTATCTGCAGGGAAGTAATGAAATGCACAAAAAATGCTTTCAGGTTTAAGAAAAGGAAAATGTAAATAGATATCATTTCATAATCCTTGTCATAGTAACCTCAAGACTTTGCTTCAAAAATAAATTATTCAATATTTTAACAAATACTTCTTTATAGATGCAAGTATTCCACGATCTTTCCCTATGTTTTACAATTAACTGATATTACACAGCTAACTGATCACAACAAAGTCAAAATATGCAAGAAGAAAGATTTACATCCTATAATTCTATTTGTATTCAAGTAGAATGTGGAAAAACATGAGAAAAAGAGCAAAAAAGCTGTTCCAAAAAATGCTTATTTCTACAATATTTGTGGTTTTTCTTTCACCTGTACAGAAGCGACTTTCAGGGCTTATCTATAGGAATTGAAATTAAATCAATCTTTTAAACTTCTTAAGTCTCAGACTTCTCTTACATATGAGCATGTAGCCGGGTCAAGCAAAAAATAAAAGTAATTGTAATCTCACTTGCATAGATCACAAGAGTTTTAAATTGCTACCTGACTATGCATGTTTTTTATTCCATTAAGATTAAACAAAAAACTAATCTTACTGAGGGGTTCAAGGGTAACCTTGAAAAATATCAATTAAGCCCATGCTTAAGCCCACTTTCACAAAAAATTCACAAAAAATGTTTAGTTTTCATTAAATCAACAAGTGTTACACCACCAAATTTTTAATTTTTTCTTCCTAAGCTTGCTGGGAACTGTAGCTCAGAAGGGGAGGTGCATGCAGGAGTCTACATGAGCAAATTAATCAGAACATACAGGAGATAAAATTTTCTTCTGACCCAGCTCCTTTGTCTGGTTTCTGACTAGCTGAGGACATGACCAGGGGCATCAAAATGCAGTACTGGCACAGAAGGACACTGGATCCCTCTCAAAATATATGTGTCATCAAAGCTTACTTCCATCTCATAGTTGTAAATGATTCCTTTAGCAAAATCCATAGATCACTGTTTATCAGATGAAAATGTTTTCTCATCAGTATTGCTTTAAACTAAATTTGAATAACCCAACTTCTGTCCCTACATACACTGCAAAGCAGAGAGAGGTTTTTAGGGAAAAGCAATGCTTTTATTAAGCCATCTGGAAGTGTAGGGGAAAAAAAAAATTTGAGGTGCACACACAGTCAAGGTAGACCTGTAAATTTTAAGGAGTTCATTTCTACTGATGTTACTTATGGAAATGAAAAGTCAACCCTTTCTGTGCCACACAGAAGGGTGAATCAGTGAAGTGGGATCCATGCAGAAACAGAAATCTAGATGAATTCTGGTGCCATCAATAGCTTGTGCAAGTGAGGTCCTCCACAATAAACACAGTGCCTCATTTCACTGTTTTCAAGGACAACCTAGTTAAAGTTGCAAGCCACACAAATTTAACATAGGGAGGTGGATAATATTCTGGGTTCAGTCAGCCTTCAACCTATTCAGTTTTATCCCTTGTGGCTTAATTTACCTCTCCTCTAATAAAATCTACCTGCCAGCTGTGATCTGCTTTGCTTTGAATAGATACAAATATAGTTTCGTAGTTCTGCCATCTTGGAAAACATGATGGTGCACAGGAACCAATTAAAACATATTTTTCTGAGAATATCATTCAATATGTGATTTTTTTTCTTATTAGTTACTCAAGAGGGAAATTGTACAGAAACACTAAGACTAACTGGTCATTTCAGGAAAATTTTTGTCTATTGTATTTATATTAGTAGAATAACTGGTTCTATGTGCTGAACATAAATAAAATGGCAAGCACATCACAAATAGTCAAACAAAATTCATAAGCAAAGAGCAAATTGGGGTAATCAAATCATGTGACCAAAAGTGACCTTTCAGTTTCCAAAGACTTCTGCTCCCAAAGTATTTGGAAATCTGTATAGGGAGCAGGTCAGAGAAATACAAAAGTGGTTTTAAATGCTCTGAAAAACAAAAATCATAGTCCATATTTTAGAGTCTTGAACAATATGATAACTAAGAATCCAGGTAAGATAAATTTCAGTTCTAGATATTCCAAGGTAAAAGAACCATATTTTTCCCCATTGTTTTGATTTTTAAAAAGCATTTGCTGATAAACTGTGAAGTGGATCTCCCATCTTGGCATTGCCATGCTTTAGTTACAACATAAAATACAGACACTAACAGTAAATAATAATTCAATATTCAAAGTAAGATTCAGACAGAGTTTTGATATCAAAAAGCTACTGATCCAATGCTTAAAAAATAAGTAGAATTAAAATTTTAAAAATTTATTTCAAATGTGAAAGTTTTCTTTAAAAACAAAATGTAAAGCCCCTGAACTGCTTGTTCCAGATGCAGAAAATTCTCGGTTCCAGTTGCACCAAGGGAGTCGGGAAGAAGCTCAAGTATTACCTCAACTAATTAGTGTTTATATAATCTGTATATGTCAGGAAGTGACCAATTAATTAGACTGAAAAAAGGAAGTGGACCTTCAAATGTGTTAAGCTGCCTTGAAAATGGTAATATCCCCATTCCCACCCCCACCCCCACCCCCAATACCAATTTGAAATTTTCTTACTTTTTTTCTACTTCACTTCAGTTGCTTTCATTATAGTTGAGAGTGGTCCAAGGATCTCAGGCTATGAAACAAAGAATTACAAAACTGACATTTTGGAAAGAATATGAGATCATTAGAAGTCCTGAGCAGGGTGGCCTATATGCTTTACTAACTATTGCTTTGCCCTTTAGTTAAAGTCCAGTACCTAAATCAATGGGACTCTTCTGCTTCTATTTAAAAAGCACTCCAGACTCTAAAACACCTTGTTCAGGAATATTTCTTCTGTTTGTTTCTTTGGGGTGTTTTTGCCTTTTTTTATTTCAAGCTAGGTATAAATAGTAGTATAGCTTCTTAAGGTCACATTAAAGTTTGCTTTGGAACACATTCTCGGTTCATATCCTTGAAATATTCAAGAACAGTTATCTTTTTTTTTTTTCTGAATTCCCTATTAATCACTGAAAATTACCATTAATTTATCTTTTGTTCTGGTATTTGTTGTTGAATTCCTCTAATAAGGTCACTGCTTTTCTGTTGGCTTCTGGTTGCTTGGAATTAATTCCAAGTATTTGTGCAAAAAACTCAGCACCACTGGGGGCAAAATCCGGATGCTTATGTATTTGTTGCCCAAACTCACCAATCCTTTGCTGCTTTTTCACTTAGTTAATTCCTGGGTGATTTTCTGTTCACTCTACCACAGATCACAGCCTAACTTCCTCTCAAACACTGTGTCAAGTTTTCACTCATCCTCTCCTCTCTGTATCCTTGGTGTTTTTCTCTCCAGGCTGCCAATTCAACTTCTGAAGTGATTATCTCCTTCTTCTGAACTTCTCAATGTGTTATGCACCCACTTTTCTTGACCCATCTGTTATAAGCATATTTGAAGTTCTTTCCAACATTGCCCCTTAGCCCAATCTTGCCACTTTATTGAATCTTTAGCAGAAAAACATAGAAAACCTTGAACAATAGCAAATGCTGTAAAACACTTTAAAAAACGTTTCACAGAAGTGTCACTCAGAAAGACTATTAAGCAGACGTGTGAATGGACGTGAAGGAAGAGCAATTCAGCTAAATAAAATGTTTCAAGTATTTTCTCTTTAATTTGTGGGTACAAGCTAAATTGTACTTACAAAGTAATTAGAAATTTATGGTAATTGCTTTTTTAATTAACAATATTACTTGGAGAAGAAATTTCTTGTCATTCCAACTTCTCTGTATTAATTTTGTTTCAGCTAGGAAAGGTGGCAACACACAGGAGATTTTTCTGACTCAAGACAAGGAGCAGAAGAGGGTCTTCACTTGAGGTAATATCAGTGACCCTGCAAAAACAACTGCCCAATTGTTTTCAATTTTCTGTCCATAATATATCTTTAACTTATTTCACTAGCCCAGTATAATGCCCTGTTTTCAATTGCTCTGAGACATTTGCATGCAAAAGAACAAGACAGGCATTTCAGCAAGGCACATACCAGACACAGTGGCTATCAACAGAGGTGTCACTGCTGCTGGCACAAAGATAATTAGAGTGGATATCCTCTTCAAAATAATAGCTTATTAGAGTGACAGACCAAGAGCTGGTGAGTGCAAAGCTAGTGATGATGCACTCAGGGTGGGAACACGAGAGCTACACTGGTGTGCAAGCCACTTGCCCTGCACGCTGCTCCTTTGATCTCCAAGTGCTCCCTTTGCTTCTTCCACTCTTACAAATGGAAAGCCAGGGATGCATGTAAAAGCTAACTCTGCTAAGAGAAAGAAGATGCCTTAGGACATCACAGCGCTATCAATTTTCATAACACACAAAAGCCTCAGCTTTGCCATTTTGGGAAAAAAATGGGAATACAGATTCTCCTTATCACTGGAGACATTGTATCGCACGCCTGTGTGATGAAGCTTCCTGACTGCATACCCCTTCCCATCCACCAGTTATTTTCACTGCATAGCCAAGTACCATCCACTGCCTCTGGAATGTGGAAAGCTGCCTTCATAATTTCATATAGAACAGCTCAAACAAAAACTTCTACAGACTCTAACAAGGGAATCTTGCCTGCACTGAACTGAAATTGCTTGAATAACAAAAACCTTCCCTGGTTTGAAAACCTATTGACACAGGGTCTTTTAAAGATTTCCGGTGCCAGGTTCCTCTCCTCAATAACCACCTCTAGTATACTTACGGTAGAGCTTCTATTTACTCTCAATTGAATTTTTGTCTCCTTTTTCTGCAAACCCTTTTTCTCTCTACCTTTTTTAATCTATAACCAGTGTCCTGCCTCAAACCTTTGGCAAAACATAAGAGTGATAGCTGTTAGGAGTCTTGCTTCTCTTGCAGAATAAATAAAGGATAAGCATGTGAAAACATGTCAGCACAGCAGGCAAAAGGATGTGTGATATGATTGCAGGTCTAAAATGAAATTAGTGGTGTGAAGGTTGGCTATGTGAAAAATCTTGTGGAGAAGCTGATTGAAAATGAAAATTAGTTGTTTTTTTGAGAACACAATTTAGTAGTCTGCTGTGTGACCCATAAAGCAATTAAACATATAATCAAGAGTTGTTGCATTCTCTAGAATTAAGAGACTCTATTTCCAACAACAACAGGCAAGTGTCTTCAGCAGAGGATGAAAGTAAAACAGCAGTTATGCTCCACTTAAACTGTCCTTGCAAAGGGAGAGGTGTTCTTTGAAAGAGGAGGAGTCTAAATCTCTGGTATGCCTCTGTTTTGAATGCCATCTTTTGAGAAAGGCTTGAAACAAACATGTTGTAGCCTGAGGTTCTGGCCTGCATGAAGGGGCAGTCCATCGACTTGCATGAGCAGGAAGCCACTGTGGAATGATCTCTTGCCACAAACTTGTTCCTTTATTCTAAAATCTCCCTGTCTCCAGTGTTCCTGTAAATGACAGGAACAACTCAATAAACAGTCAAAGTAAGATAATGACAATTTGTCTGGATTTAACCTGCCTAATCATGAAAGTTAAAGGTATAGCCTGGTGGCAGTCATAAACCAACTTTCTTTCAGCAAGGAGATAAAAATTACAGTAGTCAACTTTTTATTAAAATCTTCATCAGAATAACATGGACACAAAGATGATTTTGGGACACAATTCAGTAAATTGGACTCTAAAGACGGAATATTTTCATAAGAGTCAGATATGTTCCTCAACCACAAACAAGGGCTGTTCTATAAAATAGGTTGTTTTTGCAGAGGATGGGTTGTAGGCGAGAATACACAAAACCAACAGTCTGTTTTTAGAAATTTTCTGCATTACACTATAGCTTTTCAGGTGAATTACCACAATAAAATATTGTATTGTTTTCTTATGTGGAAAAGTTGAAGCTGAAGAATTGTATTGTCAAAGGAAATGAAAAGAAGCGTAATGACAAAAATTAAGTATGTAAAAGTATGTAGATATGTATTAAGCATGTACTCAGAAAACATTTCGTAGAATTTGATCTAGTCTATGAGCAAACCCTGTCTTCCAATGGGCTGTAATATCTTTCTACATCTTTCTAGGGGCTGAAAACAAAAAATAAGCTCTTATTTACCTGTTGCACATGTTTCTGTCACTTGAAAAGCCATAAAAATATACACTATGAACTAATAAAAATTTGGGACCATCTTACAGTTTTCTGAAGGAAAATCTTACAGTCGCCTTCCCAATAAGACTTGAAATTTTATGCCCTAATGCCCAAAAGCTCAGACTGGATCAGACAAGCTGTCTGGGAAACAGCAACAGAGGCACAGGTCTTGAAAGAGAGTGTTAAAATCGACCAAATAAATGCTATTTTTTAACCACATTGGAAAAGCTTAATTAATAGTGGTTACAAGCTAAAGTTAGAGACCTGCCAACATCTGACTTGACAGAGCAAGAAGCCAGGGCAGGTCTGATAAAGAGAATTACTGGCGAGTTCTAAAACGAGCTGAAATATTTCCTGGGTTATTTGGTTTCTTATTCCACTGCATGTTTCTTTTCTTCTTTCAGAACTGTAGCAAATATTTAATTTATTTATCAATGTTTAGTTGAATTCTAGTAGGGTGAGCACATTTTTGGAGGTTGCACTCAGTGTCTTTGAGCACAAAACACCAGCTCTTGGCACATTTCCCCTTTGTTCAAAGTACTGCTGATGGTGCTGTCATACAACTGCAGAACGCCTCAAAATCTACAGTACAAAAGTTTTTTATAAATGTCAGTGTTTAGAAGAAAACCACACACACACAGAAAAAATTCTGAAAATCTTTCATTTCATTCTCATTTATTTCATTTCATGCCACATATGCAGCATGACAGGGATGGGAGTGTACCTCTGATTTTAAACTAGTTGTTTTAAGCATCCTAAGTTTTTGCATTTAACCTAGTTCTGTGTGAAGTCAGCATAATTATAAGACTGAATTTAAATTTTAAAAAAAAGAAGAAGAAGAAAAAGGCAAATCTGGAAGGAAGTCCTATTTTAATCGACTCCTTCGGTTTCGGGCTGACGACCCTTCATTTTCTGTGTGCAATTCCATTAGCCCCACTGCTATTCTCTGGAAGTGGCTGCACTTTCCCTCCAGCTGGCAAGGTGCAAAGGGCTCTGCAGAAGTGGTCTAGGAAGCAACCCGCACTCTCCCTGGAGACCAATTACTTTTGAAATGTGCCTGATCGTTTGCTGCTGCCATCTCCCCCTCCTCAACTTGCCCCCACCTTTCCCCCATCGCTCATTGTATTGTTGTCATTGAGACACCTGATCAACCCTAATTCTTGCTTTTATTTGAATTAGGGTGCCACCAATCTTGGATCCATGTCAGGGCCCATGTAATGCCTTTGGGCAACACTGGGGATTAGATTAGCATTTTGGTGTTCTTCTAAAGCCACATGGTCAGCATTATAAGGATCCCATTAGATATAAAGGGAGCAGTTACACAAAGCCTAAGAAATATAAGGGCCAGAGGAGGTTGATGTAATTGGCTGATATTAGAAAGTGCTTTAATTGATGAAAGCATACTGTGGTTACTACCCCTTTTTTATAGTTTAACATGCCTCTTAATTACATTCTCAGTTGTTCGTTTACACTGAGCATGTCTTTCAGGACTGCCAAACTCTTCAGGGAAAATTAAGCAAGCATGTTGTAGTAGGTTGGCCAGCCTCACAATTCAAATCCCATTATTGGCTGATAGAAGTAGTCTAACCAGAAAAAAAAAAAAAAAAAAAAGAAGCTTGCCTAACGAAACAGTCTCAGAAATGAGGGGATGTAAGGGGATGAAGAAAAATGAATCATTGTCAAACTGGGGAGCATCAGACAGACTGCCTATGCTGAAGTGCTTTTTTTAATACACATATAGAGAGATATACATATTTCTCCAATGTCAGGGAAAGACGTTTTCCAGCAGTTTTGCAACTGAGGCTGCCTCAGTTCAAAAGGGCAGATCTTGGCAATGGTATGTCCACTTTTCTGCACAATGATTACCTGAATTTCTGTTCTTGACCCATTCAGTCCACTTGAGATATATCAGAGCTTGCTATGCATATGGTATACCTATGCTCTTATTTAATTGTTTGGCTTCTTTAATAACTGTGATAATATGATGCCACAGTAATCTCTTATTGCCAAGGCACACACCAAGTTTTATTTTTCTTATTTTTCTACATTTATAGTGTCAGGAAAAGGACTTCTGCTTAGATGAAAAAGCCAAAGCTTTTTATAGGTCCTTATGCATTAACATCCTTATGATGATTAAATTTCAATAAAGATCCTAATCTCTGCTTCACTTGTTTAGATGTCTGTCAATAGACTGTTTTTGATTAATTGCCTGTAATCCAGTGGAAAATAATATACAAATTATAAATATATAAAGGCTAACATTTAATCAGTGATGAATTATCCATAAAATTAGTAAATATAAACTTACTATGGAAACTGCTGGTGTCATAGCAGGATAAATTCTGTTGCCACTACCTTTCTTTTATGTTTTTAATATTATCTATGTTTTAAAGCTATTCCAGTATCTTTTCTTACTTTCTTTTAAGCAAACATGCAAAGATGTCTATATCCACCATGTGTTGAATCATTTGAATAGACAGAAAAGAAAAATTCCTTCAACCTTACAACCACTGTGTTCATTACTATTAGTATGCAGGACTAAAGCTGCTGGATCATTTAGGGCTTTCATAGTAGGGCACAGCCAAGCAAAGCAATATTTTCCAATTATTATATATTATCGAAATACTGATATTCAGATTATAATTATGTTACCATAGGGGAAAAAAATCTAGAAAACAGATAGGCATATGTTAAGACCTGCATGTTTTGTTGTGTTAAATTTTTTTTAAGAGGTATTTGTAAGATGTAACATTATATGTTTGCAAAATTGCTCATACAGAATTATGACTTATAGTCATATCCATGTATTGGCATCCAATACACTCACCAACACAGCGCCATACAAATTAACTGTAATTTCTTACATTAATTTAGTCAACAATTTGAATATTGATTTAATAGAAAATGTTAAGAGAAAGGAAAACAAAGATATCTTCTTTTAAAACTGCTTTCAAATCAAGCTTTGTATTCATGGATTGGGTAGGAGCTGAAGAGATATTAATTACTAAGTGTTTTATGGATTCATGAAAGTGAAAACAATGGTACTCCACAGAGGAGTTCTTGGAAGAGATTTAATAGCTCTAACTGTGCTGTTCTAGATAAACAGATAAATTCACCAGTTCATGTGCTTAACATGCATCATAAGTTTCTTCTAGCTTTAATTTTGAATTCCGAACATCTGAATTAATTGCAGGTGTCTGCTTCCAATAAGATTACAGTCTTTAAATTATACATGTCAGTGCATCACTTAAACCATGTCACTTCCTTTAAAATTTCTTCTCACTGTAAGTTTGTGTAACAAAATGTGACATGATAGAAATGTGCTGGTGAGGTGCAGTACCTCAAAAATAAATACAAAGCTTTAGGATATTAAATTCTGCTGATCATTAGAGTTATCTTTGGATGATTAACATGTGTAGATAATAGTTTAGTGAGAAAGGTTTTAAACAATAGCTGAGGATGAAAAGCTGTTAACCCTGAAGCTGTCACAATTCTGCTGTGAACAGAAAACACAAAAAAAATGTACACTTTAATAATTATCAGAATACCTGCTTGCCCACACAATGCACAAAATACTAAATTGGAAGGGTCATGACATTTAAATAGAGAAACAGAGAAATATGGAAATGAAAAGAACTCCAACCAGATTGCTCCATCACACTTAGGCTGTAATGTAGAAACTTGTCTTAAATAACTTTCTATCCCAGACAGTGTCTCCCTCAGCAAATTGTATGGAGCCAGTCAGACACATTACCATGATGAGACTTATAAAGATGCTGTAATTGCAATTGGATCTGTGGGATGCAGAGAATCTAATTCCTATCTTGACAGAACCATGCAACTTCAATAGCACAGTAAGACCTGGGAGTAAATATTGGGTAAAAGGTAATCCTCAATCACTTTGAAACTGTGGTGTTATGAAAGACTTAATTTCTACTGTGCCTAGTACAGGAAATAACTACTAATCACTTCAACCTTTATACTTAATTTTGGAAATATGGGAATTACAATACTAATTGGACACCAGTTTGTGCTGGTTTTGCCTCTGCAGAATCCTTAGAATCTGCCATTCTATCTACAGTATTGCTGTTCTATTTAATATAGAAATATATGTCTTTAGTCATAAAAGAGAAAAACTCTCTGCCGTTATAGACACTCATCTACCCTATGGACAGTTTTCTTGGGAAAACTCCATGTGTAGTCCTCACTGAAAATTAATAAAAGAGCTAAGCTGAACTGAACTGAGTATTGTACTAGTCTTTGTCAGGACTTTCAACACAGAGGCACTATCAATCTACTCCTCATTATCTGTCCTGTAGATCTCACCTTGCCCCTCAGCAAGCGTGAACAGCGAATGCCTTACCTCTTAGGGAATGAATGTTGTTAGCTATCCATGCACAGACCCATCTCTAATATATTATCCAGCAACTAAAGCCTCTGTGTTTAGCTAGGTGCTCAAGTGAGCTGCTATTACTTTTTTCCATTAAAGTAACTCCGTTTTCTCTGTAAACTGATATTCAATTCCTCTCCTCCCCTTACTGTCTTCGAAAAACTGCCAGTCTAGTGTTTGCACTTAACACACCACAAAGTGGAGCTAGCTCAAATTCTTCCAGGAGTTACAGTCCATGCAGGAATATAGAGAACTGTTAAGGGTACAGATCTGGTCGGATATGGCTGTTTTGGTAAACATAGACATCACAAGGCTACATCTGAAGATAATGTTTATTTTGACAGGTGAGAGGATCCTGTTTCTCTCATCCTTAGGGGAATAGGAATCTCGTGAATTTTTGTTCAAACCAAAAAATTTATGCGGGCAAGAATCAGAGATGCCTAGTGCAGAAAATGGAGAACAATGAAAACAGACTACAAACAGAAAACACCTAGTCTGAAGTTTAAAGAAACCTTGGAACCAAAACACTTGAGTACCAGGTCCAGTGAAGTTTGTGGAGAAATGTAGAACAGAGGGACTCATGATGCTAGACATAATGACATGCATCTTAATCATGCCTGACTATCTGTCCTGTTTGTTAAAGTAAATCTTCACAATGACATCTAATCTAAATTCTACATGTACTTAATTTTTGAACCTTGGATCCACATAAGCTGTAAGTTTTCTTCCCACAAACTGGACACTTAAAATGACTTTGACAGAGCATATCCACATTCCTCCCTAAGGATAATAATATGTTAATTATTAGCAGACCAGTATTTAATCTGTAAGACAAGTAGATTCAGTACTATAACAAATCTCAAACCTGATCCTTCCTTTTCCATTTACACCAGAAAACAGTTGGCTTATTATGTTTGCAGTTCTGTGGTGTTTTGTCACTTGAAAACAAAGCCTCCTTCTCTTATGTTCAACAATACATAGCTTTCAAATGAAAATATTTGAGCTTTCAAATGTACCTGCTTTGTACATAGGTATTGTTCGTATTTCCTTTACAGGATATTAACTCCCTCAATTACCTATTTATCCCACAGTCTTTGGCAGTGGGCAGGTAATCACCCAGCATTTAATTCAACAACATCCAAACATCCTGGCAGAAAAACACAGCTCTTGCTTGTATAGGTAATTGTCACCAAAAGAGCTGACTTCTCTAGAAAGGGCTGAAAAAAGAGTAAAATAGCAAGGTGGTGGCAAAGGCCACAGGTGTGGAAGCCCTAGAAGCAATGCTAACAAAGAACCTAACAAAAGATGCTTTTGATGTATCTAAAGGGCAATATTTGCAAAAGTTCAAACACAGATATTGTCCTCTAATCAGAAGTTTATATTACAGATAAGTAAAATATTAAATTGGGCCACTTTACAGGTATTTCTGTGTTTCTGTTTACCATGGGAGAAATTTAATGAGGATTTGATTCAAAATGCTTCACAAAATGTTAGATGCCCTATAAATAGATACAGCATGGACGTGAAATAGAACTGAAAAAAATAATTGTTATTTGTTTAGTCATTTTGGAAACTGTCTGCATCTCTTCAGCAAATTAGACATGCTCATTTTATGAGTCTTCTCACCTTTTGGTGGAACCATCTTTGAAGTTTCAGTATTAAAATTAGCTCAGAATAATGAAGGAGGTTGTTTTTTTTTAAATCGTGGACCTGGTGCTGTTCTCAAAAATGTTTTAGGCAGTCCATTATGCTCTAGAAAAACTAACTTACTGGAGAAGCTACTAGATCTCCTCACAGGAAAACTAAGAAATAATTCAAGTATAGCAGTGATGCATTTCTGTGTATGTATTTTTCATTTCAACAATCCTTGTAACTGTTTCATTTATTAGATTGGGATGCGTTACCATTGTGTTTCTCTTTCACATGCCCAAAATCTAAAGTCTTTCACATCAAGCTTACACTGTCCTTAGTTCCAGTCAATCCAAATTTAGTCCACTAAGTAGACATTCAGAGATCCATTTATATTAATGATTCCTTAGTTTTAAATGGATGAGGCTTGTATACCAGACTTTTGGAATAAAAACATGTTTGATAGTCAGACCCAAGCTTTGTATATCTTGCCTGATTTTTTTCTATATTTTACTGTCATATCTGGAGAAACTGGCAGGTCTGGAAGAAGAAATGCCTCTCTGACTATATAAATGAGTTAAAACTAGTGTAGACGAAAACAATTTGTCCAAATTGAAAACTCTATGTGCATATATATATATATATGTATACACACACGCACATTTTGGTATTTATACTACATCTAGATGTCTTGAAATGCTTTCTGAGGATGCCAAACTTGCATTTGGAGGAAGCTCCATAAGGACATTCAGGGGACTCTTCCTTTTAGTGTACCAACATTAATGAAAGCAAAATTTCAGTCATTTCATCAAAATAATTTTGTGCTTATGTGTAAACAACATGTTACTGGTCTCCGGTGAGCTCAAATTTTACCAAAATAAGGCTATTATACATGTGCATCACTTTGTCCATCTCCTCAAGGACAGCAGTTTGGTTATTTTTTCACTGTAGTTGTAGTTTTGCTGTGAGTAAGTCTGTCTAGGCTGTGCAGTTTCTGCTTTAGTATTTTCTTGAGTGGTAGAAGAATTGTTTCATGTTGTCTGTGCATAACACTTTGCAATTATGAGCCTCATATTGCTCCAAAGCTCTAAAAGCTTTGAATGTTCTCCCCTACATTAGCCGTACCATGACATTTAAAGGGATTTTGTTTGTGGTATATTTTCAACTAATAAAAAGCAGAAAAATCCTCTGATGGACTGTTTAATGTGTTATCTTATCCTTAAATCTGTACCCCATAACCAGAAGCCCAAGGTGTCCAATGGCTCCTGCACATAGTTCAGTCCAGCCTCTAGGCAAGCAAGAGTGAGTTTGGAGATCCTGCACCAGACCTAGCAGGCCTTCCCTACAGACAAGTCACAAAAAATTAAATTAATGGAGATGCAGTTTTCAAACTGGAACTAGGCAACTAGGGAGCTGACAAACTTGTAACCAATTGTGATAAACAAGCCCAGCTTGCCAACAGGATACATAAGAAGAATGGCATCTGAAAACCTCATTTAGGTTTTAGGGGGCTGAAAAACAGAGCAACTATCACTCTTTTAATTTCAAATAATTGAAAAATGTTCTTACTTATGGCTCTCTTTTTTTTCTTTCTTTTCTTTTTTTTTTTTTTCATTTTTTAGCTGCAGCCATTGCAGCGAGGGATCAAATTTAGGCTATATTCATTTAGCAGCCGTAAAAGATTCCTGGGAGGTGATAATATCAAAGATCATTAATGAGCCAGAAGAAATGCTGAGAAATATAGTGATTTTTGGTTTATGCAGAACTTTGGAGCACTTCACTGACAAAAACAACAACAATAAGGAGTGCTGTAGAAAGTGGGAAAAGTGTTGAAAATAGCACTTTCTATGTCTGAGGTGCCTACATCTGCTGTACATCATATCCTCAAACCCTTTTCCCAGCTGCTGCTGTTGGCAAGACAAGAATAATTTGGGGAATAAAAATCTAAAAAGGCAAGAAGAAAGGCAAGTTCTGAGTGTCTCAACTCCAAAGGAAACAATGCTCCTCATATAATAAATCAATACCAATATTTTTTAACCAACCGTATGCTTTCCCACTGGGGATATGCTAAGCTTTTGCAAAAATAATCATTTTTTGGTAAAATTCTGCTATGTCAAATACAGCTCTGTATGAAACTACACCAGTACTTTGTATTCCTCACAGTATTTTCATTTAAAAGGGAGTTGCTGTGCAAAATAATGTCCTTGTCTGTCCCTTCCACATACAAACCTCAAATCAAATTTAATAAAGCTAGTTTGATACTATGCCAGCCTACACTTGGTTTACCCTTGGTCGACTTTAATAGGGTCAAAAATATTTTCGCTTTGGCAGTGTATGCATTAATCATTTTTCCAGAGGATTTAGAAAATTGGAAGAGACAAGGCCAAGCAAAATTTTAAATTAATTGGGCCTACCCCAGCATTCAGGGGGTCACCTTGTGTCAGTTGTCCCACATTTTCCAGGTCACAAAGTTCCAGTGTATCCTAAGCTGTCATGAGGAGAGATCTGTTCTGTGGGCACACAAAGGTGAAAGAATTTCTCCCAGAATGCGTGATTTTCCTAGAGGCAACCACAATGATTCCAGCTTCCAGACCGTCACCAGACATCAACCACTTAAATAATGCATACTCGACTGGTGCCTGTATTTGGTGTATTTTCTAACCAAGTAGTCAGGAAAATTTGCAAACATTCTGTCATTTACCACAAATCTGCTACCTGCATGCTACTACAGTGTAATTTTAGTGCTGCTCAAAATTCTTAATTTCAACTATTCTATCTTTACAATCATTGCTGTTTTCACCCTCCCTTCTGTTTTGTTTGTGTGGTTGGTTGTGTTTGGTTGGTTTTTCAAGTTTTGTTGTTGCTGTTTGGCTTGTTCCCTAATACTCTTGCTAGGGGTCTGAACATCAAAGCACTATTCTTACGAGGGAAATACTGTTTGTGGCAACACTAATGTGCTATTCCAGTGTGATTCCAGCAATTGCTTCAACATATCTGATTGTCATCTGCAATAATGCCCTCTCAGTATCTGGCTGACTGGCCAGGCTGTCCTGACCAAAGGACAAAAGTAAATAAAAGACTTCTTTACAGACATAATTAATTCATTAGGTTCTTAAAGGTCTCACTGTGTGATAAGGATTGTGTATACCTTTTAGTTCACAGGTTTTTTTTGAGGAACAGTGTCACAAACTAAGTGCTGAAAATAACTACAGGCAAGGAAGTTATGTTAAAGGGTTTATCATCTGTTAAACGTTCTTAGCATTTAACCCACAGCATTAATAGGGCTTTTGGCACAAGAAAAAAATTGTATCCTGTGGATTTATTTGCAAGCCTTGAAGTTATGAGAAGACGAAAGGAAATATCTGTAATTATTGCTTACAATATTGCTTTTTTAAGAGATTTACCATCTGCAAGGTAGACTTGGAGTTACAAGAGTAAATATTTAAGGTGTTCAGCCCTGGTCCAATCTGAGTCATGGCCATTGTGACCAGAAGAATTGTGTAGCTGGTGGATTTTCAGTGAAACTATCCATTCCAGTCAAGGCTTTGAAATAATCATACTGTTCACCTTGCAGTCTAACATGACATGTACATTTCTCTATTTCAATTCTAGAGTTGTATTAAACAATAATGCTAAACTGGAAGATTGAATAATAAAAACTTAATAAATTTATATTAAAGTTAAAAAATAGTGTAAATATGAATCACAAAGAGTTAGATAAAATTAAGTATTTCAAGAGGTTTGTGGCTTTCTTTATCTAAACAATACTGATAGTTTTCTGTGGATGGCTCTGTCTCCAATTGTTCTCAAGTCTCAAAATGAAGTTGATACTTGTTTTGTAACAGGTGTAACCATTTAATATCAAGCTGACTGTTTTCCTGTCAAATTATTCCGATTTAATATTAATTAAACTAACTGCTGGTGAGCTGCATAGTGCCATCATTAAGCATCTGAAAGGAAAAAAAGGAGGAAATGAAATCTCATGATGTTTTTTTTCCCATAGGCATATATCAGAAAATGAAAGATTATGGACATGTAGGGAGCAAAGCATAAAAATACCTATTAGCAAAATGTTAAAAAGAGGATTCTTCAGATGAGAGTGTTCCACAATAACACAGCTTAAAATGACCACCTATTCTTTCTCAACAGTTTCATGCATGAATTAAATCACATATTTAGCCATGAAAAAAAAATAATTGTACTGAATCACTTTGTGGTTAAATTTAAATGTGGATCTGGTGCATCTGTGGTATACCCGAGTGATGTCCAGATCTTTCTTCCAAACTGTTATACTGAGCCTAAAATTGACATTACAGATTTTTAAGGAGTATCCAAAAATATGCCCATCAACATCAAGAACCTACTTGATAGGATCTATGTGAGACATTTGAAAATAGAAATTGGCAGTAAGCTCTAATCATATCTATTTCATAGAGTATTGAAACAACATGCTGTTGAAAACTGTCATGCAGCTGGGATCTTCTCTTTAATACTGCAAATTTTTTAACAAAATAGAGCCTCAAACTTTAAAAGGGACTAGCATGCCTGTGAGAAATAATGCGGCCTCTATGACACTAAGGAAGGAACAAAATAACATACAAGCCTGTTAATTAATCATTACAAAGTACTGGATTGCCGCATTAGATGAGCAGTGGGTTTGGTGTCATAAAATATTACGAGATTATGTCTCATGTAGAGATGAGGTACCGTAGTTTAAATGTACACATGTAGAATGAATATAAATATATCATCATACTTATTCCCAAATGATACTATCAGTGGTGCATGACATAGCTCATGTTACTCCCTTTACTAATGAAAAACATTTTAATTTATTTCAGGATATTTTTCTTAAGAGCAGCACTTTTCTGCTCATCATTGTATTTTGACAGCAAACTGAATTCTTATTCACAAGTATAGGATTTGTTTAGCTCTAGGCATCTGTGTTTGGATTATGAGAATGCTGATTGGTTCACTGCCAGGGGCACAAAAAGGTCAAACTGTCCTTTTTTAAAAGCTCTTTTTTTCCCTTCCCCCCACCCATTTTGCCTTTTTTTTTTTTCTTGCCTGAGAGTTTGGCTCATTAATCAGAGTTAAAAGAAAGGGGAAAAGTGATTTGAAATCATTTGATTCTTGTTCAAGGGGTATTTTAAAAAGCAGAACTCAATGTTAGTGTTAGAGGTTGAGTAGATGTTTGTATGGATCATACTGACATAGTTCTGACAGGTGACCTGAAACCTTTCAAACTGACATCTGTCACAGAGACAGAGGGGTTTTTAGCCTCAGAGCCTGTTTTCATGACATTTCATTTTTCATCAGATTTTGAGAGAAGGGGGGAAAAAAAGAAGATGAACTTGAAAAAATCTTGCCAGAGGCAGAAAATGAGATCAGTTTTGTGCAGCTGTCTAACTCACCTTTAAAGGTTAGAGGTCCAGGCAAAGTGAAGAAAAAGGTCTCATTTTGATGTTATTAGCTAAAAGGACAGATTACTTCTTTAAGTGTATTTCTACAGTTGCATAGCCAGTATAGGACATTATAGAGGTGTAGGTAGTTTGGGTTAGCCATTGCAAATCCTCATTTTCAACATTTACTTGCTCTTTGCACTGAGCTGAAACTTAGGGCAGAAGTGTAACTGTTATAAGCATTTAAGCTGAAAACTTCAAACCTCTATCATATGGAAAATATCACAATATAGAACATTAACCAATATTTAGTTTCTGGTTTCATTTTATTCAAATCTTTGTTAGGAAACTATAACTTCTATGTTAAACTAAAGTGGATGAACATACAGGCATCTGTAGCACAGACACGATAACAAGAGTATATTTTGAATTTAAATTTTACTGAAAGCATCCATGAGATATATTGAACTAGTGTTCTGGGTTGGCCATATGACCTGTTTGTATCCCCAATCATCCCCTTGCTTATGCTGGACATTAAGTTCTGCAGAAAGACAGAAGGTGGAGGAAAAGAAAAAAAAAAAAAACACTCGCCATTTGTCTGCAGGATACCTTTACTCCTACAAAGCAAGGCTACATTCCAGCGGACAGCGTTATCTCTTTTCTTTTTTTCTTTTTTTTTTACTCTCTCTGGTGTGGGTGCTGGAAGAGCTCACAGCGGAGGGTTTTTCCTCGGATTTTTCCCGGCTTTTTGCAGGGGGCGACTCTGTTTCTTTTGCTGGGTATTTTTTCCTTTTTTTCCTCTTCCTGGGACTGGCTGGCATCGCGTGGGCCCAAGACACCAGGGAACCCCCGGGGGGCCCCCCCTCGCCAACTCCTACAGCCGGGCCCGGCAATCGGCCCCCCGCCACTGGAGAACTGAACCGGACTCAGACGGACTCTGAATCTACCCTCTCTTCAGAGGAAGGAGAGGTTTCATTGTTTTCATATTATCCAAATTTTCCCTATACTTGTAAATATTCTATTTGTTAAATAAATAGTTTTTTCCACTTTTCTCTAAGGAAATTCTTCCCGGACCTGTAGGGGGAGGGGTGATTGGAATCGGCTCTTCCTAGAGGAGACCCCCCAGAGGTTTCCTCCTAAATATTTGCCCTAAACCAGGACAACTAGCTAGAAATTTTCTTTCCTTGCATTTCCCTAAGGCCACCATGGCCCTTCTCCTATGGAAGAGGAGACTCATCTCATCAGAAATGCCAGCTTTTTCCACACCTGTCATCGTAAGAAATCCAGATTGAAATTACTGCCTTGTCTGGCTTTC
Source organism: Petroica traversi (assembly GCA_025920805.1). Classification (NCBI taxonomy): domain Eukaryota; kingdom Metazoa; phylum Chordata; class Aves; order Passeriformes; family Petroicidae; genus Petroica; species Petroica traversi. The sequence continues at coordinate 164,472 of JAHLSL010013373.1, forward strand.
CTCTGGCACATTGGGATGAGAGAGGTAACAAATATCAGCCTTTGGTATATGCAAACACACCTGAGATTAATTGTCAGCAATCTTTCATAAGATTCATTAAGCCCATCGTAATCCTGAAACACTCCTAGGCACTGAGAAAGAGATGATAAAATTCACATATCAGGCTGTAGCAGGCAGCCAGTGATGGTCCTGTTCTATCAGAGATTTACCAGCTGGGCCACTGAGGTGAAGCAGGAAACTTATAAATCCTGTTTAATTTTGTGGTTGTAACTACCAGTAAAAATGATCTGAACATTTTTCGACACACCTGTAACACTGTGGTGGGAACAGTGGCAGGAAAGACTGAGGATTCAGGCTCTTGTCCCTGCCTTCCTTTCTCTTGACAAGAAGAGGAAGGAAAATGGTGCTAACATTAATTGTACTTCAGCTGATCTGGAAAGACATCTTCAGTACATTATTACTGTCAGCCATTTACTCTTGCTGAAGTTATGCGGGCTTGAGCAATGAAATCTTGCCCAAAACTCATTAGGCTTTTGCTACAGTCTTGAGACATCAGGATGCATTTCCAAAAAATATTAATTTGTGTTTGAGAAGAAGATTGAATGATGTTTTTCTTATTATTCAATTCTACTGAAGTTTAAGAAACTGCATGAACTGAAATTGTTCATTCATTAGTGCCATTTTTTGGCAGTCAGGATTTAGAAGTAAATATCAAAAACAGTCTTTCCATGTACTATTAATTACAGAAGACAGTTTTCCACTTCTGAGGAAGTTGCTCGTGTCTCCATTACTTTGAAATGACAAGAAATCTTGATAATAGCTCAAGACTTATGCCATAATCAAATATACAACATCGGTATACTTGCAAATTGGACGAAGCATCTCAAGTCAATAAACATTGGTTTTCATGTACTCTATCACTCTCTAAACATAGCTTACCATACCTCCTTTGCTGCTGTTTATTGTAAAAATAAATTACAAGTACCTATTTTAGAGTGTCAATGGTATTCATAGTCACTAATTGAATAAATCTTCTCCTAATACACCTCAACATCTAGCAGTTTCGATAAAAGAAGTTTGACAAATACAACAAAGGTACAAAATTAAGGTTTTTTTCCTGTGAAAAATGTATTAGTTATGAATCTGAATTGGTCTTTCAAGGTACCCCTTCCTTTTTCCTTTTTTTTGTAAAGTGAAAGTGAGCAACTGCTTGTCATGTTAGCATAACATTCTTCATTTAAGATGTATCCAACAAATTATATCAATATTACTGTTCTGCCTCACCAGATCCTTGGACTTTTTCTTTTCTGCTTTTTAAATGTCTGGCCTAGTCTGATCAAATATGGATTCACATAATACTTTTTCTCCATTTTGTGTTAAAGGTATTGATAGATATTGTAGGGATATAGCTAATAAAATTCCTCCTTAACCAACTCAATACCAAAGAACATTAGACTTTATTTTATTTGTATGTACTAAATATTAAATTAATTTAGACACTATATTAAGCTATGTCTGCAGAGATAAAAAGCCTGTGGAGAGAGTTATAGAAGAGATGCAGAAGCACTGCATCTCCAGAGTGTCCCTATGTATTTTCACAGCTGTTTTATAAGTGCTGTAACTTCAAGATCATCCTTGAGGAGGTAATCCTTCCACAGGTAAGTCTGCTGCTGCCAGGGATAGAACCTGTGTCAAGCACAAGTTAATGTTATTGTAGAAAGCCATCAAGGACTTATAACCTGTTAGTATCTGTGCAGGAGCAGAGATCTGTAGGAAAGCGTTTCCTCTAACACTTGCTGGACAAGACTCAACTGTGTAGAAGATATTTAAGTGCTCTGCAAAACAGGTATAGTACAAGAATTACAAGGCAGGAAAAATAGGCCACATGGAAAGATGGAGGAGATTGAAAAAATCAGACAGTATTTTCATGGAAGAAGTGTACCTCTGCCTTTATGTTGGCTGTGATTGTGCAGTTTCACATATCTCAAGAGAAATCATTCTTCAGGTTAACTAAAAATATCAGGAAAAGGTAGTGGAGTTTGAAGTTAAAAAACTACATTCTGAAAGTATTGGTTATTTTTTTTCACAGGAGAGGAGGATACTAATCTTAGAAGTCCAGACTGATTATATAGAGACTTTGAATAGTACCAAAGAGTTAAGCCCATCAAAAAAGAATGAATTAAATGCTGGGAGAATAAAAAAGGAGTCATGGGTTGTTTAGAAAATCACCATCTGGTATTTCCAGTGCAAAAGAATCTCTGCCATTTTTAGAAAACGAAGTAGAAAAGGGGGCGTGGATAAGGTGCAATATATTTAGTGCAATATAATTAATTTGGATCACTATTAGCTATTAATTTAGCTCAGAAATATTTTTTTTTAAAAATACATATGTATTCAGAAAAAGACTGGTGCTAGACATGAAATACACAAGAATACCGTAGTTATGCATGTTGCTTTCCATTCCTCTAGAGGGTATTGTACCCTTACGGTATTGACTTTGAAAGGGCCTGAATTGTTTCAGCTCCTACTGAGGTTAGTTAAAAAATCTGAGTATTTAACAACTCTGAAAAAGCAAACGTTATTACTGAAGGTGAAGAACCATTTTCATCATCATAAAGCATTCAGATCAGTCTCAGACACAACATTCAGGAAATTTCTCCTCCCACCCTTTTCCTGTATTTTCCCCTCATGTAAATGTGGTGAAGGAAATCTGCCTTGTCACGGTTTGGAGATAACAGGAATTCAGATTCATCAAAACATCTTTATGTGATAACAGGAATCAGAATTGTCAAAAATAAGATAGTTAATGATAATATAGGTGTTAACATTCCCTTACATCTATGCCCACCAGTAGACTTCAATATTTATAAGACAGAAAGATAGGAAAAATATATATAAAGGATATGCTCTTCATGTTAGAGAAGCAACTAAGATTAAGCTTTGTATTATTAGCTTTTTCATGTAAGTTGCACACTGGTGGTAAACATAGGAACTGGAGATGAGTAATGAACCTTCATTTCTCATCTTTCTGAGGAAACCTCTGATGGATGTGGTTTAATACCTTTGCCTTCTCTTGCTCAGAGCAACTTTAGATTTTCTTTTTTGTGCACAGCACATAGGAGAAAGGTTTGAGAGAGGATTTGCATAGTTAATTGCAAAAATATGAGTGGAATATGTCCATTCTAAAAATTCTAATTTCACAGTTTAACAAACAACTTGAAATTTTGATCCTATAGTTAATTTTTTGTCAATATTCACTGGAGAATCTTGCATTTCTAGAAATGCACTCCCTCAGAGAAAGGCTGAATACAATTTTTCCTAGAATTATTCACTTTTATATAAAATCTGAGCCAAATGATTAATAAAAATTCACAAAAACTCAAACTCCCAAATTATATGTGTTCACTCCAAACAAATTTTCTACAATAAATCTATTTCCAGGTCTTTCTTGTAGGTGCACAATAGTTTTTAATGTCAAATATGAAAAATTAATTCTACAAAATAGATTTTAATTTTTTTTTTGGTTCCTAGGTCATGCCAAGTATGCAGTTATTTCTAAAAATTACACTAGGAAACAGGAAAAGTATTCCCTTGGTTTCCTGACTTGATTTTACTTCTTATTCTCTCATTTACAAAGGTTTACTGTTTTCTATGAACATTTGCCTAAGCTTAAGCAGGAACAAACCTTCTCAAAAACAATTTTTTGCATCATCAGTGGCAGTGCACTATCTCAAGAGAAGTTGCCACTGTTCATAATACAATTATATTCAATATATTATATATAATTCATAGTAAAAATTCACATTCTCAAGGACTTATAAGGACCATGGGAGAACCACAGTCCTTCTGTAAGATTTTTAAGCTGACTGTTTATTATTCTGTTCATTTGTAGAAAGACACATCATTCACTACCTGAACTAGAAGGAAAAACTTCTGCAGTCTTGCAATTTTTAGAATAAAATCTTGAAGATGGCCTATCCAAACATGATCCTGAAGAAATGAGGTAAAAAAGCAAGGTCAATATAGAGTTAAAATGCAGAGTGTCTTGACAAAAAATTCAAATTATACTGTACATCAGAAACTTATTAAATTAAACTAGGTCCTTGTCCATTCTCATACCCTGAGTGTGAGATTCACCTATTGATCTTCACAGACAACTATTCCACTATCGCATATTCATTTCTTATATTTGCATGCCTAGACTCCCTGAGAGGTGTACCCCTTGATCTGACCAGGATTTAGTTCAGTCACGGCAACCAAGAGTCTTTACCAAATACTTTTATGCTGATCAGGTGGTTTACAACAATTCTGAATCCTATTTCCAAAAAAAGCCTGGGAGTTTGAGACTTTCTTCTGCTCCCTGCTTGAGATAGGAAACAGAATCAGATACATGACACTTCCTCAGGAAAAAAGAAATACCAGTTTCTGAAAAAAATATCTTGAGACCCAACAATCTCAACCAAAAGGTCAAATAAATAATGTAGGGGTATGCATATATAACAAAAAGTGACCTCTCTTAAAGAAAAAACCTCTCTTACAGAAACGGTATTCAACTATGAAGCATTCAACTGTCATGGAGCATCCATCTAGAGAGAGTGCATTGTAGTTGTTAAGATTATCAAGATAAAGCCCACCTGAAACATTTCCCTTTACACTGTATCTATCATCTGAAGACCTCTGCATGTTGTTTCTCTCACCCAGGTGTGTTAATACAGATGGAATTTGTCATAAGTATAGAGGATATTACGTGCAACAGAAATAGATCTGGGTTACCTTTTAACAGGACTTAAATTAATAAGTAACTTAAATAGAAAAACCTTTTCAAGATTTCTTTTAAATCCATTGGACAAGGTGTTGTTGATATGGTGCAGAGGCTAAAAATTCTTTGAGCTAAAGTTTTTGGATATGGGCAGGAGTATCAATCAGCTGATAATTATCAGATGTGTGTGTTTACATATGGACTAGTTTTATTCAAAGCTCTGAATAGTGAGTCTTAAAGGAAGGTGGGAAATTAATCCCTCCACCAATGCATAATTGCCACCTGTCAGCCACTACAATCTTTGTTTGCCAGCCAGAATTGGTGATTTTTCTTCTTTCTGTTTTGGGTTAGAATTTTCTCTGAAAATGTGTGCTATAAAGGAGGAGGGCAAAGTCCTTGGAGAAGCTGTTGTGTACTCTCACACAAGTTGTGCTATCTCTCTAATACAGAGACAATCAGAGGCAATGGTACTTTGAGTCATTCTTAATCTCCAAGGCATATTAAAGCAAGAGGAGTCCTGTGCCTCATTGTCACCTTCCACACGAAAATAAAGACTTAGATGTGCAGCAATGACATTAAAATAGAGCGAGCACCAGAAAATAAAATAAAATAAAAAAAACAACAAAAAAAACTCCTAGTTCTTATGGTCTCATTTACAATAATTAACAAATTCATCAGTATTGCACTCAAGAAACTGTGAAAGGCTACTGTCTTTGCCTTTGGACTTGCAGCAAACATTTTGGTTCCCTGGACACTTAGGTACCCAGAAAGAAACAATATATACACAGTAAAAAATGTAGTCTAAACAGGATATATAAATAGCAGAAATAAACATACCTGTCTTGCAGAAGAGGCTTCATAAAACTTCCTACCTTGGCCAAACTCTGAACTGCTGTAGCATGAAGCAGGTAAGTTGCAGATTTTATTCACCTGTCTCACAATCTTAAATAAAATTCTTGCTTCCCAGCTATGATTTAATGCGGAAATATTGTAATAACCCTCATAGTTAAGGACAGAAGAGAGAAGTTTTAGCTGGATACTGGTTGTGGTTTTAGTAGAATGAGTTCATAGTTTTTTTTAATTCAGATACATGGCATCAGATAAAATAGTTGAAGGAAAGAATGAAACTAACTACAGTGCTGTGGGTTACTTACCTAAAATAAAAACTCTATAAACCTAAAATAAAAATTAAAAATAATTAACTCTCCATACATAAATTCTTTCCTGTTTTCCCTTCTTTTTTCTTCATTTGTCTGTTTACTAGGAAATATCCTGAGTGTCATAAAACATTTCTCTATATGATGATACTGTTTATGTATTGAAAATCTATTCCAGGGTGTGTATTCATGGTTCTATTTTATTTGACTTTTGTGGGGTCAATATTATAAATCTTAAGAAAAGTAAATGATGATTTTGTTATCTACTTAATATTTATTATAAAAAGTTTTTACTTTTACCATTGAGCAACGTAAGTCCAGTGCAGCACAAACTAACATCTGGGGTGGTAGAAATGAATGGAATATGTTCTCCAGTTTTCAGGAAAAAGTATAAATAGTGATTTCATTTTTCAAAATACAGAAATAGCAAAAGGAAAGAAACATTCTGCAAGGAACTACTCATAACACTGATAAATTCTGAAGCAGTAGTAAGATACTAGGACTAAAACACTTTGATGGGGAAACATGATGGGTTTGTGGAAGAAATTTAAATTAGCATCTCTTGGAGGTATAGAGCTCCCAACTTATTTATATATCAGATATCAAAGATTAGGACTATTGGTTATTGTTCTGAACGAAAGAGTCAGAAAAAAAAATGGTTACTTCAAAATGTCAAGTTTGTTTGAGTCCACATACCTACAGCAGGAAACCTCTAACCTAAAAATTGTAAATTATGACCTTTCCTCATTCCCATCTGCATGTTTTCTGTTGTTCCACATCTAGGGCACACAGAACACACATCAATAACACAGCCAGTTGTACTTGTTATCATCCTCTACTTTCTCCAAAAGACAATTACAGCATCAGAGCTCTCACATGCCAGGCATTGTGCATGCAAGTAGAAAGCAACTGGGTATGTACCTAAAAACTGTCAACATTGTTTGTTGGCTTTAAACTATAATCCATCACATGCCATGGCTATATTCTAAAGAGAAGGAGGAGACAGCACAGCCTTATTATTTTTTATTTTTGTTTGGCTTGTCTTCACACATATATACCAGTATCTTATGAATAAATAGCTCCTTTATATTTATAATTCTTTTTTTTCTCTAGATCTTCATCGTGTATTAATAAGCTGTTTGTAAGTCTTCTCTTTAAGTATTTTATTACAGCCTGTACATGTTTGTGTTTAGAAAAGTTGGTGAATTATTTCAATAAGATGGTTACAAGTATAAAAATTCAACTCTAAAAACGCCTAAATTTCTAGACTGAACTTTTGTCAATTAGCAATACTTTGTTGATCTAGAGCAACCAAAACTAAAGCATTCTCTAGGAGACTTTCAAGACGATGAAGTCTTAATTCTTTAAGTGTGTGATGTCTTCTGTCTCTTAACTAGGATTTGCAGAATCTGTTTGCCAGGTCTGCACGGTCTGAGAGCATGCAAGAGAGCTCCCGTGTTTGGTAAGAGTTGATCAGGAATTAGCAGCAAGACTCACAGCAGCTGGACTCAAATGTTTGCAGGAATTTGTTGACCCTGGAATAGTCCAGCATTAGAGGAAAGAGTTAAAATGGATGCTGAAAAAGCAAGGGAGGAAGGGGAGGGAGGGGGGAAAGGAAGGAAGGAAGGAAGGAAGGAAGGAAGGAAGGAAGGAAGGAAGGAATTATTTTTATAATTATTATAATTATTATTTTTCAATACCTACTTTTTACTTTGTATTTTGTTTTTTATCTTGTATTTATCTATATTTTGTTTTTCTGCCATACTGTCCTTGGCATTTAAACTAGTCCTATAACCCTAATGGAAAACATCTGTAAGAAATTAGAAAAGTACTAAACCTTCATATCTTTCAGTCCTCCTCTCCTTTTCAGTCTAGGGAAAAATGATTTGCCTAGGGAAAATGCCAAGTCTTGTGTGGCTAAATAAGTAAAACTGGGTCATAGAGGCCATTTTTTAAAATTTGTAAACATTTATGCAGATTTTATCACATATTTTAAGCGATATACTTTCATCCAAACATAATTTGAAATGGTATTTGAGATGAGGTTGGAGGCATATCATTTCTGTAACAATTTAGCTCTTTCAAAAGACTTCTGTAAGTAGTAGTTCCTATGAGCCCTTGGAGGGGGTGGGGGGGGGGGGGGGGTGGGAGAAAGAAAGAAGGAAAAGCACAAAACCAATTGACCCCACTAGACATGAAAAAAATCTTGAAAATGAAAGCTCTAGAAATGTCCCAATACATGTCAACTGAGTAAGAGAATATATTTATTTATTTATTATTTAACATACTGGCAAATATATTCTTGTGCAATTTAATGGGGTTGGTGGCCAGCTACAGCTTTCAACAGAGTTGGGCTATAATTCAGCATAAGGCCGGTATGATGGAAGTTCTCCTTGTGCATTTGTTTGTTTATTTATGTTTCAGGCAGTTGGTCCTTTTGAACATGATATATTTATCCAAATAGGATTCTTCCTGCCTAAACCGGAACCAATAATGAACCTTTAGACCAAATAATTCCCAAGTAAACCTTAAAATAAAACAGCTCTATATTTTACACAGTGAAAGAGTGAAGCATTTGTGTGATTCCTAAGATCTTTTTATGCCAGATGAGGGATTTGCTTTAATTCACTCGGGCTTTTTAGACAAGGCAGGATGATCTTTGAACTAAGTTTGATTTTTCTTGGAATTAATCAGAAAAAGTCCTATCTTTTGATGTGTTGAGAGAGCACAGGAAAGGCATAGGATGGAGGTTTTAGGAAGGCTAAAACACCACATAAAACAATCTAGTTTTTATTCCCATTCCTCATGTTATAAAAGCTCCAGGAAAGACATTGAGCTGTGTTCCCAGTTCTCTTCAACTGCTCATTCCACTCAAAACTAAGGTGACATCAAAGTCCCTGACCAACTGTACGAACTGTTGACAACTTTTAAGTTTCCAAAATGAAACCAATGTAATTTGCACAACTTACTTCAGAGGATCACAGATGATTTGTCACAAACTTTTTATGCACTGTTCCAACCAATGCCTTCACTGAGGCTGCAAAATAGGGTTTTCAGAGCACTAAATAGACTGATCTTTAAGGATGTGCTGCTTCTTCTCTTTCACTTGCTCTCCAGCATACATCAAAAATTACCACTCCACAACTTCACAGACATCCCTGTTCAGGGGTGAAAGTCACCATTGTCTAACCTGGACTTCAGTGAAGAGTGAAACCTCAGTCTGCCATACTTAAGGATTTCTCAACAAACCAGCAGGTTGTTTCACCAGCTAGTATGACACACCAGCAGTTTAATAAAGCATTTTTGCTGACTCAGTGTCTTTGTATACCGAATTTAAATGTGAGGGGCTCATTTCTCTCTTTTCTAGCATCCACTGCTGAAATTTGTTAGATAAACCTGTACGATATAAGGCTGAATTTTGTTTTCATCTGTGGACTGTGTGCTATTCTAGACTATACCATGGAGCCTTGCTATTTTCAAAGAACTGCACTACTGCAAAAGCAGGGTATCAGTTCTGTTTCTTAGGCAATATGGCCAAACCTTACCTTCAATCTTCAGGCTTTAGGTACAATACATGTATCTAACCAAGCACCTGTGGATGTGTCCTGGTTTAGGGCAAATATTTAGGAGGAAACCTCTGGGGGGGTCTCCTCTAGGAAGAGCCGATTCCAATCGCCCCTCCCCCTGCCGGTCCGGGAAGAATTTCCTTAGAGAAAAGTGGAAAAAAACTATTTATTTAACAAATAGAATATTTACAAGTATAGGGAAAATTTGGATAATATGAAAACAATGAAACCTCTCCTTCCTCTGAAGAGATGGTAGATTCAGAGTCCGCCTGAGTCCGGTTCAGTTCTCCAGTGGGGGGCCGATTGCCAGGCCCGGCTGTAGGAGTCGGCGAGGAGGGGGGGGGGGGGGCCCGGGGGTTCCCTGGTGTCCTGGACCCACGCGATGCCAACCAGTCCCAGGAAGAGGAAAAAAAGAAAAAATTCCCAGCAAAAGAAACAAAGTCTCTCCCTGCAAAAAGCCGGGAAAAATCCGAGGAAAAACCCTCCGCTGTGTGCTTGTCCAGCACCCCCACAACAGAGAGAGTAAAAAAAAAAAAAAAATAAGAGATAACGCTGTCTGCTGGAATGCAGCCTCTCCGCTCTCTTGACCTTGGTTCGTAGTATCCTGCAGACAAACGGCGAGTGTTTTTTTTTTTCCTCCACCTTCACTTTCACTGTCTTCCTTGGACCAACTTAAAGCTGCAGAACTTAATGTCCAGCATAAGCAAGGGGACGACTGGGGATACAAACAGGTCATATGGCTAACCCAGGACAGGATGACAGGTTTCAATGCTTCTACATCACTGGGTGATCTGTTATAAATAATTCATTAGCAAAGCAAACCCATCTCTCCTGGCAGGATTTGATTTTTCATTCTCAAAACTGCATGTAGATAATTTGGTTACTTTAAAAAGTAATCCATGTTACTTTTTTTTCCCTCTCTGTTCGCAAGGCAGACAAGGGAGTACCTCAGTGAAGACTCCCACCTGGGGTTTCATCCTGAACCAAGCCTTTAAGCATCTCTGGAGCTAGATATCTTTTAGCTTTATATATGGTGTAAATATAAGTGTTTATAGATTTGGAAGTCTTAAGTGATTTGGAGAACGCTACTTGTGTGCACAATGGTGTTCTAGAGATTTTTTCAGATTAGGAGCATACAGAGGAATGGTATGTGCAAGATACAGTATAGAAAGGTTTTTAAATTGTTCTAAATTATTTTAAATTATTTCAGCTACTGTAAAACCTTTCAATTTTCTAAAGTAGTACTTATGGAAATGTAGGTCATTTGACAATCAGCCATCATTACATCAGAACATACCTGAACACATGCAAGTTTCCAGGGAATTTGAGAGAAAGCGTTGAGTTGTCAAAGAGGTCAACTCAGATAATTAATCAGGCACCTAGATTAACAGTCCTTTGGTTTTCATCCAAGTTGATCTCCAATAATACTTCCTTTCAGCTAAAGTGGTCCCCCAAAATTTTTTTCCATATAGAACTAAAATGTTTCACAATGTAAGTGGTCTCTACAGGAAATCAGGTATTTTGGCAATGTCTTATGTTTTCACTTATTCTTGAAGTTCCAAACAGAAAATCTGGATCCATTCTTAAGTTTCTATGTCTGTGTTAAGTAAGAGTGAATAACATATTGCACAAGTTACTTTTAAAATAAAATTTTAAATACTTTCTTACTATGCATCATAAATACACTAAAACTCCTACTATATAAATTCAAACTTCAAGATTATATAAGCTACCAGTTAGATACACTATATCCTCAAATAATAATATGTTTGAAAGCTATCCATGATAATGAAGAGATTATATACTGTTTCAACAAAAGTCAAAATTAATTATTTCTCTTCTTGGGTACTAACATAAAGCAATAAAAGGCATCTACTATTTCATAAATTTGGTATTCCTCTAATGGTTATGTGTGACCCCTCCACTGCCTTTCAGAAAATAGAAAGACAAGTTCTAAATCCTGTTTCCTCCATGCAGTTAGCGGGGGCAGGAGGGTGAGGAAGAACAGGTACAAATTCTCTTAATAGTCAATACAGTCTTCTTCCAAGTAGCATCTGCAAGTGGTCTGCTTCAGAGACGCAAGTGAAACAGACCCCAATCTTCATCAAATGCATCAAACTGACACTGGTGAAGAAGAGTAGCTGTAGAAATTAAGCACTTGTTTTTTCTCTGGTTTCTATGGTGCCTCATGATAAAAAAGTATAAATACACAGTTCACCAATTATGTTCTGAGGGGAAAAAACAGGCACATTTTTAAGAAGAGCGTCTCCCTCTCTTCACTAAGTTTTGGCTCTTCCAGGTGGAAGGTATTAGATCATAGATCTCTAAACATACATTTTCTTTTTTGGTGTTTGCTTTTGCTTTAGGGGTGGCCAGGTGTGCTGGATTAGACTGGGGATAAAAGCATCATAAAGTCACCCTAGGACACAAGAGTTTTTGGGGATTTTTTGTTTTGGATTTTTTTTTTTTTTTGCTTTTTCCCTTCCTAATTTTGTGATATCATGCTTACCAGCTCCAAAGTAGAGGAGGGTCAGTTTGACTGATGCAGGGATTCAGAGTTCCAGGCCTTTACTTGCAGGTAGCTCAGTGAATTTGGTGTTGTGCTGCACTCATGGTTCAACCTCTCTCAAGGTATTGACCTAAAATGACACATCACTGTCAGCTGAGTCATTGTTTTCGATTTTTTGACCAAGATGGAAGTGTTTTTCAGCATTGAGATAATTAGCATGCAATTGTAGTATTGTGTTAGGAGATTGTGATGTTCTGAAGGTGGTTTCATGATCATCAGAGTAATAGAACAAAAACCGTCAGGGATGTAAAAAAAAAATAACCTCTTTGATTTAAAATTATAATATCCATTACTATCATTATTATTGTTGTTATATTGATGAATCAAAGCCGGTAACATCTGAAATGACAGAGATATCTGTATTTGATATTAAACCAGTACCTTCTCTTTGAGTAGAATATCACATAAATGACATCTGTCACAAATATCCTATAATAAACCTCTCATGTCCACAACAGTATGAAAATGGCCATGACATAAGAACATCAATATTCTGTGGTCAGTGATAACAGTATTTTTCATCCGTAGGTCTCAAAAATGAAGAAAACATTCTAGACAAAAGAGAATTCTTTTACCTGGCCCTTTGGGTTTGGTACAGAGGAAAGGTCAGCTGGAGGCAAATCAAATTGCAGGTTTGACAGTTGTAAGAGTCAAGTCAATCTCAATACTAGAGGCTCACCATTCCCAGCTACACTCTGCACCTTGACACAAAGAGACACGTACCACACTTGAGAAATTAAAAGCTTGCTCTAGTTTTATTTTGCCTGACCACAGGCTGTAAGGTTGAAAGTCCTGCCTCATCAGGTCTGAAAGTATAGGCTGTTGTGAATTTTGAACTTTCCTTTGAAAAGAACAGCATAGTCAGTAACTGCCGTGTTTGAGGTGTTGGAGGTTTTGAAGGTAAATAGCACTTTGTACAGGAATCCTTTCCATAACACAGATCTGTAGAAACAGTGGAATGGTAAATATGCAGCAGTATTAGCAGGACCTCAAATTCAAAGGAGTTCAGCAAACGAATGCCAGCAAAGGAATCCCATCAGGGTCAAGCTAAACCAAAAGACACTTTTTTTTTTTTTGTCAATTCTTAGTTCTGATTAGATTTATATGACAGATAAGGGATTTCAGTTACACTTTCCTGGAAAAACAGCTTACAACCATGCCTATTGAGCTCAACAGGTGTCAAATTGAAGTGTTGCAGCTAGAGAACTGCAAAAATGCAGAGCCATAAGACCTGCCAGCCATGTTTGTCTGAACCAAACCTATGTGGTAAGTTCATCATGGCACAGGGCATATGCAGCAGGAGCATACTGAGTTTTTTTCAGTGTATACACATCTGTTCTGTGCATGCATAGTAATAATTTTTACAGGATATCCAGAGATCCTGTATCCAGAAACTTTTGTAATAGTTCAGTTTAACAGTATTGCAAATGGTCAAAAATCTACCAACAAAGAGAGGGCTAAAAATTATTTTTAAATGGAGCTGAACAGAGCACACATAAAAGATATACATATATTTCTTTTTCAAGCCACCAAAATATATTGAACATGGCATAACTTCAAAAAAAAAGAAATTTTTTTAAAAACCAACCCCAAAAAATAATTCTAACATTAACTTATTATTAATAAAAAGTATTAATATAAGTCTATAAAATATTACTTTTTCAGTGCAAGTATCTGAATATTGATTGTAATGAAAGTATGCAATGATAAACCTAACTAGGCACCATTTTCCCTGTTGCACTCTGGCCTTCTTTCTCATAAAATACATTTAGAAAACTTTTCTCCTTAATTTCTAAGATTTTTTTTTTTTATTTAAAGAAGAAAAAGGCTTAGTATTTATTTTTGATTTGTCATATCCCTAACAAATCTTACTAGTACTTCTGGGTACAGTTTTACCTCAGACCATTGATTCTGTCAGACTGAAGGCTCATGGAAATATGATTTTCAAAATGTCATCTTTTCCTGCCACATTATTCTGCTGTTTTTATGACTGTCCAAAAACCACTAGAAAAACTTTAAAAATCCAGGCTATCAAACAATAAAAGCGAAAAAATTGCCAAGCTACTTTCTTTCTTTGGAGTACCAAACTCAGAAATATTGGTTTGTGTATTAAGAGGATAACTATACTGAATTCATGACTGCTAATGTTTTGAATTCATTGTTTACAAGCCAAGGTACAGTACCTTGACTATCTCCAGCCTAGTGAAAAACTGTAACCTACAGCTTATTGGTCTTGCAAGAAATGGAGAGAATTCAAAATAAAAACCCAGAAGGCTCCCTTACATCGTATAACACGAATGTGTTTTCTGTCTCAAATGAACTCAGACTAAATTGTGATTTCTTCTGAGGGACGGGCTACAGATACAATAAAAATGTCATCTGTAAACCTTCTTCCCCTAAATAGTGGCTTTCTGGAAGGTCCTTCCTTCAGAAGTGATTTCTGGAAAATTTCTTGATTAATAAAACTTGCAAATAAACTTTAAAATGATGGCTTTGTTATTGCTTTGGCACAATACATTAACAACACAGCAAGCTGTGCCAAACTGTGAGTATTCTTTCAGGCAGATTATGTCCTTGTTTACATATCCAGCTGCACTTGGGACGTGTCCATGTTGGTGCCTGAACAATGTCCCCAGTGGGGGTGCCCATTAGAGGAGGGTATACTAATGGAGGGTATGCCATTTACTTTGTTTAAATTGAACAAGAATGCTCAGTAGTCCTCTGATCCTGGGGGAAAGTGTTGGAACCCTGCATTTTCCAAATCCTGTTTGGGTTTGTTTAATGGGGATGTTTGGATTTCTCAAAAAAATTGCAGTCCACAAGATTGTTCTAGGAAGCCACTCTGAAGTATTTCATGCAGTCTTGTATGCATGTGAACAAATGTGATGTTATTTACACTGCACTCCTAAAAAAGGCTTATGCTGGTGAGTAAAAGTTTATATCATATTCCTCTTAACTAGGCATGTGTCTTCTCTTTGTTTTACTTCTGCTTACTTTTGGAAGAAATTTGACTTAATGCACATTTGTGCCCTGTCTTTCCAATTCCTTCTTGATCACGTGGACTGAAAATACCTAACTGAAACATACATGGAGTTATTTTTTTCATGCACATAATTTATATTTAATGAAAGTAGATAAGTTGTTAAAAGAAGGGCAATCAAAGCAGTAACTCTACTGCAGCAATATGACCATTTTACAGTACTGTGCATATAAACTGTTACTGCTTTCCTCTTTCAGTTCCTTACAGTTTTCTACTCTTGAATATGAAAATCTGTAACAGTGAAATTCATTATGTAGCAGACTGAAAATTACTAAACCAGAGCTACTATTCAGGAACAGTACCGCTAAAATGAAGAATTTCCTAGGAAAATACAGGGATTTTGTATCTTACAGTAGGTGTTCAAATGTATTAAGATTGTTTTTCCTTTTCAAGTATCTGGGTCTGCCTCTTGCATACACATAAAAACACATCAAATTGTTTAGGTGATAGAGTGAATTACTCCAAAGGCACAGATATACTCCCTTCCCAACTTAACTATGACATAATACTGCAGTGTTTTTAAGATGTTCATCAACACTGCTGTCAGCAGAAGACGTAATGAAATCTTAGCTTTGGTGAAATGAACTGCAGATCTCCCACTGAGCAGCTGATTCACTTTTTCCCAACTCTCCCCTCAACAATCACTAAACAACATATCATTAAGTTTTGGTTCAAAAACACTTAATTATCCCATTCCTTTCTGGTCAAAGCAGCTCATACCAAAAAAAAAAACAAAACAAAACCAAAAAAAAAACCAAAAAAAAAAAAAAAAAAAAAAAAACCAGGGCTTTTTTTTAGTGTCCTGATAAATTAGCTCCTTTCTTATAAAATACTTTATATGTGCCAAGATCACTCCACTCTAAAAAATTATTTACATGAAGCTGGGGTCTGGACTGTTCAAATGCCCTCCTCCATGAGGGAGATAACATCATGTCAGAAAAGCACTGAGCTTCAAATAGCAGATCTTCAGAAAGACCAGCAATATCGCCCATATGGGACGGGTGATGAGAGTCTGTGGCACCATGGGAGTGTATGATAGCACCCAGACTGTGGAAGCCAGAAGGTGAGAATAATGCAGGCTCATGCTTGTAGGCATTCTTTGCCTACAAGGAGCGAGATTCACGTCAAGAAGGTTCAAGTGCTGTTCACTGTCCTTTCGAAGCACCAGCAGAAATAACTTCAAGCACCATATGCTGATTATGGATCTCTTGCTCTTTACTAGCATTCCTTGATATGTTCCATACTATGTTCAGCATTACAAAATTTGCATTATCTTTTGGCCCTCTGGGATGGCTCTTCCCAGGACTTTGGCCATGTTTCAGCCCTCTACTGCTCTGGGCTCGGGTTTCAGCAGAGGTTATTTGAGTGACCTGCCCATGGGAAGTTCTGCCTTGCCAATTCATTGGTTGAATAAGAGCTGCTGTGCGATTATTCCCTCAGGTAGTGCTTACAGCTCATTTGTCAGTCTGGATTTAAACACCAGTGTTATGAAGGATCTTCCAATATTTATACTGTGCCTCATAGAAGGACAAGCCATCCGTTAATCTATATAAAAGGACAGACCATTATGAAACCTAGCTACCGGAGGACAGATGTCTTGGTGAATGGGTGTTAAGCCTTTCTCATTTACTATAATCCCACACACCAGGACTGACTAAAAGCTATTAACCATGTGTCTCATACAGCATTGGAGTGGAGTTTGGCTTCTCCTGCCCCTGGGCAGGCTGGCAAACAGTTGTCTGAGCAGGATGCCTAAGGACTGATAGTTCAGGGTGATACCAAAAACTCTTTGACCTTTGCAGGGGTCCACCATGGCCAGGAATAAGGATCAGTGATACATCTGAATGCAGTAGTATATGTTGTTTATTGATGGGCTTGTTTCAGAATAGAAGTCTTCTTGACAATCCCTTAGGATTCTTAGATGTTTTATGAGCTCAAGCTCTCACAGGCAGGAAAAAAAATAGAAAACAAGTTATTTTGAATATTAATTGCTAGTGCTGGGATGCTTGATGGTAGAAAACAAATAGTTTGCTTTATATCTCCCCGCTTGCCTCACAAACCATACTAATACAGGGAAACCTTCTAATAGTGTGCAATATCTGGGGAGACGCCATTTTACTGTGATTGCACTGCTCAGCTAAATGCAGGCTTTAGACTTTAGTACAACCGGAAGAGCTGCCTCTTCCGGTTGCAAAGGGTAACCTCATTTAAGAATCTACTCACCAAGTATCTAACATTTTATGGTCACGTGTAGCTACTATATTATGTACCATGTCTTATGAAGCCCTAGCCAGGTAACCAAAGTTACCCTTCAGAGCCATTGTTCCCATCAAAATTTCAGCCTGCAACATGGATGCTAAAAAATACTGTGATCTTCTGTGTAGGATGAGATCCTGCAAACAGATGTGCATATACAGAAAAGAATGTACACCAGATAAAGAAAAAAAAAAATGCTCTCTGCCCAGAATCTGAACCCAAGAGATTTTCATAGATTTAGGCTTTCTGGTTATTATGGCCTCAGGCCCCTGTTTGCCCTGCTAACATTCATTCATTCTCTATCCTTAAAAAAGGCAAAGGAGACCATTCATCCAGCAGTGACTCACCAGCACAGAGTATTATAATTCACTGAAAAATCTGCTGAACATCAGTATTAAAAAATTAAAAATTGAGTCCAGCTTAAAGAATAACATACAGTAACATAATCATTGCAGTAATCAGGCTTTCAACAGAAGATAGCTTTCATTGTCCTTTCTTTGGATGGTACTTTTACCACTGGTAATTCTAGGTAGTCCTCAAAGTGCTGGAAGATATATAAGTTATGAGGGTGACATGCATTTTCAAGAGGGAACTGGTGCCCCCACTGCTCACAAAAGCGATGTATGTTAACCACAAACATGCTCATCCTGCTGCCCTGCCAGCTGGAAGGAAAGGTGTTAAGCAGCAGCTGTCAAGCTACAAAGGAAAAGGTGGTTCTGAAACTGGTAGGAAAAAAAATTAATAAAAACACGGCATAAAAAGCAACTGTTCCAGCATTCCTAACTCACTTCTGTGAAACTCTTCAGCATTTTTTGCTTTATAAGATTGAGGGCAATTTATTATTCACTGCCTATGTGAACTGCAAAAATGAGAAAAAGGTTAATTCATTTCTCCTAATATTGCCAGGGATCCTTCCGGTCAGGCTCAGCTGGGGACAGATGCAGTAGTGTCCCTGATGTCAGGGGGGAGGGAAGGCTGTACCATTTGGGTGGTGCTAATTGGAGTGAGGCAGCCCCCTCTGTGCACACGGGTAAATCTGCTCATCTCAGCTGAGAGGCTGTTAGCAGTTGAGTTTGCACATCGAGGCCCAGATTTTGACAGGTACCTCTATTGCAAATATTAGTAGTTAAGCATCTAACTACTCAATTGCATGTATAATTCAGGTAGGTACATGTATAATTCAGGGAGTTCACTATCTAAGAGACTTTCTAATTTTTTTTCCCTGTGGTGTTCATGAGTGTAAAATTGTGGATGATTTTTTTATTATTATTTTATTTTTGTGCTGGAAAATGTGCTGCAAGGAAACATCATTGGGATGAAGCCCATCTGAAAGTCTGCTCCCCAGTGTGTCAGGATACAAATGTGGATTTTAATGTAGTGCTCTGTTTTCAAACCTTGGAGTCTGATTCACTACTGCATTACACCAATATGAAATCAATCATATTGTGCTGATACACAACTGGATTAACCCAGAGGTGAATGAAGCTTATTGTTTGCAAGTGCCACTTGCTGAAGCAAGGACTATCTATTAAGAAAAAAATATCCTTAGCCCCATGAGGAAATCTGGAAATGGCTAAAATATGAATAAGAGAACTAGACCACATTTCTAGGTCCCTTTGTTTTTACAGTACAAAATTCCCAGTATATGATGAAGAATATATACAAGTTTGAGCCAGGTCATAATTTAGCATAAAATAAAACAAGACATTTAATCCTGGGGGAAAAAATGAGAACAGTAGAACTATCAAACTATGTGGGCAATTTCCCTGTGCTCAAATTGCATTTTCTCCCTTCAATGTTATACGGAAAAGGGTCTTGCCCTCTAGATTAGAGACTTTTGCATTAGAGGAAACTAGGTTATGTCTTCCACTGTCAGAGATAAAAATTATGAGCTGGAGTGCACTTTAGCCAGTCACTCTGGAAAATGTTAGCCCAAGGGGGTAATAATTAGAACTGTTTTTGTCAGGTGACTGCATTTTAAGCAGTGATGGGTCTAAGAATCTAGATCAAGGGGTTGATATAATTTTTTCTTTTTTCAGCAGAACTGTTGCCAGAGGTTTTTTTCTTTCAGGTTGGTAGTTTGGTTTTTTTCGAAAGTAAGCACTTTTCAGAAATTATCTACTAAAATGTAACACTGCTTAGCATTATGGTGACCTGATAATATTTCCTTCAGAAACCAAAGACTCAGTGCTGTCTGTGAATTCCATACTTAGAATGAAAAACTGTCCCATTATTTTTTGTATTTTCAGGCATATATGCATAGAAAATGCAGGAAATAAAGAGCTTCTTATTATTTTTCCCCTAAAAATGTAAAATACATTCAATTTAATGTGATGCTCTTAATTCAACACAGGAAAATAAACTCTGAGCAGGGGAAGATATCTTAATTATTGTCTTGATGGTAAAAGAGTTCTGCCTTTCTTTTGAGAAGTATGTTTGTTTCTGTTCATTGTCTCCAGGTGAAGGGAAAACCAAGAACAAATCCAAGAACAAATTGGAGTATGATGAAAAGAACACATGCTGAAATCATGTGTTGAGACCCCACAGTTAGGAGTGGATGGCTCCTATTTAAGCAGGTATGTTCCTCCCACAGAAAGCAACTCTCAGGGATGAAGGCTTAGCATACTCATCATTATATCCTCCATGCATCTCAGAAAGGGCTAGAAATAGCATCATTTCTCTGTTTAGCATTTACATAAAGATGAAAGGGCTTTAATTGAGTACAAGAACTTTGTTATCATTTTAATAAAATGACTCAGTCTTTGATTACTAAACTTATTCCAAAATAATTCATTTATTTTGGTTTTTTCCATCTTGTGAATATTTAAGAAATTGTACTAACATGAAGACAGCTCCGAGCCTGGAACTACTCTCTGCTAGAGCCAGCAAAGAGGATTTATGATAACTGTGGCTCTGTGCCAGGCTGTAAATACTGCTCATCAGATCTACAAATAGAATCAACTAGAAGTCCGGGCTGAAGAAAAAAAATCCAAAACTGTAGTCCATAGACTTTTAGCAAATGAGAAATCCCAGGGGGGATGGAAACAAGGGACAATGGGGACTTTACTGCTTTCTTTCACTAAGAGGATGGTCAGGTTCCCTAGCTCAATGTGAAAACATTTCTTAAATTCTTTCTCACCCTGCCACCTGCAAAAAAAAAGCCCTAAATAGTAAATAAAAATTCCAATATTGCATGGAAAATTGTGAAGTGTATCTATATTTGAGTGCACCCTTTTGTCTTTTGCACCTACACAGGCAAGACTCAGATGATTTTTAAATTATGTGCCTGGGTCAAATCCTTTTTACATTTCTTCTGGGAAATAGTTCCATTAGTTTCAATAGATTTCTTGTTTGCTTACAGTGAACAGGATTTGCATTTATGACATTTTTACAGACAGACTTGACATTTGATATAGTCAATTGTTTTCTTAATGTACATATGAGAATAGGTATTTTATATTCATTATTTGTTTAGAATTGCTAATTGTTATTAATTGCTAATTTCTGAATCACTATCAAATTAGGAAAAAAACATGAATTTTGCTCAAGTATGTGTATAAAATATCTCTCTTTATTACTAAAAATGAGCAAGAAGGTATTAGAAATTGTACAAACTGCTATTTAGATAATATTTGTTTTTAAAATTCTTTCAATGCATCAACAGCATCCTATTCTTAAACCTTTTTTGACATATGCTTATAATGTCATATGAAGACACAGAGACAATTCAAATATTAATCCCTTTCCTTCCTTTATTCTTTTTTCTTTTTTTAAAGTAAGTGCTGTAATAGACCTACCAAGGTTATTATTTGTCCTTGTATCTTCAATGAATCCATGGTAAGAATGTTTTTTATTACTCTGCCATAGCTAAAATTGCTTAGTTCCTGCTACCTATAAGACACATCATTTTTCAAGAGAAAACTTCCAAGTTTCATCAGAAAAGACTATATCACACCTGATGCAAAGTGAATTACTATTAAAATACAGGGAACATATCAAAACTACCTTTCAACTAATAACTTCACATAAATCCCTTTTTTTTAAATTTTTAATTAAAGTTATTTTGGTCAAGGGATTTTAAAGAGAAATGTTAATTTTATGAAATTATTCAATGTTCACATTGTGAAGTAACATCCAAAAAAAAAAATCAGAAATTTTTTCCATGGTTTTCAGACCAAAGTATGTATGTCTGACACATTCTGATAGAAATCATTCCTTTCGGGGTTTCCAAACTTTACATCAGTCTATTCTTTGGCTCTGGGGTATAACCTAAAATTAGCCAAGACTGGAGAGTCTTATCAGCCTTGATTCATTTGTATGTTCAATAATCTCATTCTTGAAATAAAATTGTTTTGTTTCTGAAGAATTTGGTAGGATTTCTAACCTACTGGTATGGGTTTCTGAAGCTTGCCCCAGAAATCTATGCCACTTTCTCTCTGAAAATCAAAGCCAAGAAAAAGGTTTAGTGAAAGAACTACAGGTTTTCCTTGAAGGTTTTTCTATCCCAAGATTTATGCCCTTTTACCATCCGTATTCCCATCCTAGCATCATGTGTTCTGGCCTACAGAATGTTAATGAGCAAGTTATTATGAACAAGTTTACAAAAGATGTATGAATGTTTTGGTATTTTATTTAGAAAGTGTTTTTACTTGATTATGGCTATTGGAATATTATCTAAGCATACTTAAAGTATTCTTTGCTTAACACATTGTAGTTAAGATTATTTCTACAAGATACCATGGACTGAAACATTTCAGGGTGGCCATGCAATGACAGCCAGGACATAGACAGATGTTTGTGTAGCTAAAGGAGTCACTCCACTTAAGTGGTTGTTGTTGTCTGGGAACTTGAAACAGTTCCACTTGTGTCAGCCAGATATTTAGGATAGATGAGCTAATCCTGATTCACTACAGCAGCCCCTAAATTAACTCACCTTTTTGAGGAGTTCAAGCTGCAGCACTGACCCCATGCTGAAGCAAAGCAGGAGCATACACCCACACCTGTACTGTAGGGAATATGTTGGTTGGGAATCTGCAACTGTTTTGTAAAAGGAAGATGCTTGAATAATCACTGTCAATCTTCAAAAGGCAACACAGCTGTCCTCTTTGTCTCACAGCTCTTTTTTTATCTCTGTGCACACTATAGATTAATGATTTTGAAGTTTCCTGATCACCAACCTTACCAAAAACTCCCTCATCCTTCCTGTCTTTGATCATTTCTTTATACCAAACACTATTACTAGTAGCATGTTTGTAGTTAACTGATTCTTCCTGGATTACTTCGGTCCACTAGTGGGAGTATACGAATATATATACAAAATACAGCTGGACAGGGTACTTTATTATCTCATTTACTGATCACTGCTCAGACACTGGGGTATCACATTGATCTCCTCTTTCTGGTGTAGATCTGCTGTCCTACAGACCTACCCTGTGGCACTTAAACAAGAATAGAAGCTTTCAGAGACAACTCTCCTCAATAATGAAAAGGGTAATTTCTGGCATACGTTTAAAAAAAGATCAATCTTCAGTTTCAGGAGGTTGTTCTTCCCTTTCATAAAACTCAGCTACTATAGTACATTTGTCTTTTTTCCACCTTCTTTTACAAGCACTTGAAGCTGAATGAAGGTTCTTGTTTCTCCAGTAATCAAACAAACCTACTGTCTTCTGGAGTACACAACTTGCAGAAATGTAACTGTCGCAGGAAGACACTGTTGTAATGTAATCCCCCTTTAAGTGTTCTTCAGCCATTATAAATTCAATATAAGTGCCAAGTCTTTATGTGAATTTTCTCATAGCAAAGAGTTCATATTCTCTCTGTTTGGGAAAAAAAAAGTAAATAAATAAAGGCTCATATTCTCACAATTAATCCTACCTTAACAACTAGTGTATGTCCAATTAAAAGCATTAGCTAAAGAAAAAAGTTGCCTTGTCGAGCCTGTTGTGAGAGTGAGTTAAAAGCTCATGCTAGTTTTATGAAAAATGGAGTCATTTGTGTATCAAGGGGTGTTAATTTGGCAAGTGCCAGATCTTAGGATCTACTGGGACGAGAGGTATGGTAATTGAGAAAACACTGAAAAATGAGGCAAATGTGGGATTTGCAAGAAGAGAAGTGACTTGCTTGCCAGTGTGAAGAGATTGTCACGAATTGTGCCTCATATCAACTGAATTGTGTGTTAATTTATCAATGGAAGCTGAAGCAAGAACAAAATTTGTGTTAGTACACAAAAGCATCCTTCTAGTGAGTGCAATGAGCTATACACTTTTTGCTTATAAAACAGAAAATAAAAGTGAAGGCTGCCTAGAAAAAAAATGAGTATTTGAGGCATCCCAGAAAATGGGCTATTGCAAAAAAACATTCAAATATTATTTTTCACAGAATGCACTTCTCTGAGCAAGACTCTAGCCAAAAAGAAAAACAAAGCAAAACAAAACAAAACAAAACAAAAACAAAACAAAACAAAAAACCACCTATTTTCTTACCTTAAATCATGATTCAGGAGAAATTCTATATCTTGAACAAATTTGTGAAAAGCAGGTTGTGGTCTTCTGGCTCTCCTCAAACTGTCATGTCAACTCAGCAGCTGATTTTGTGGGGTCAGTTTCAGGTTTCAAGGGAAAGACACAAAGAATCTCAGACTGGGATCTGATGCTTTCATTACACAGAATGGATTGATGTGGATTTTGTGACGGTTTGTGGTAGCATGATGTGGGGTGGATTTTTCTAAAGCTTTTTCAGGAGAAAGGTTGCTTGAACTTGCTTTAACCCTGCAGATAGTTTGATTTCATAGAATCTACACTATATGTGTATTTATGTCCTGGCCTGTCCTCATGTTCACAGTTGCTAGACTTTCATTAACTCATCTACTTGAAAGAGATTTCCAAAGCATTCCAAAAGAACAAATAGGAAAACAGTTTTTAAAAATCAAGAAAATGCCACCTTATTAAGCTTTCACTTTAATTTGGATGGTCGCTTCTTCACTTCAAACACCTCATATTTATCAATCCATACCCATGCATAAAAGTCTATGCATAATGTATTAAATAAATCAGAATTGACCCCTTTCACATAATTTATGGCCACTTTACGTCTGTTGTTTTTGAATTTACAGAACTCCCTCTGACGTTACCATTAATTTAAAAAGTATTAAACATTACTAAAAGATCTGAAGGCTGTATCCAAAATCTTTGGGTCTTATTTTACACTTAGGATTTGATCCTTTTTAGTTTTATATAGCAGACCAATCAACAGCTTCAATAATCTTCTATGTTATTCTTACATCCATGTCTAATGTTAAAAAAAAACCAAAACCTCTCACTCTTAATCCTATACACTCAAGTCTATTACAGCACTCTGACAGGGATAAATAACTCTCTTTTTTCCAATCATGTCCAAACACAAAAAAATATTCAAAAATGTTCTGGTTACAAATATTAGTATTTTGAAATCTTACTACTTCCCTCCCTATGCTGGATGTTTAGCTGAGGAGAAATTGCATTTAAATGAATGAGCAGTGTTTGGCTGGAGATGGGCATTATTGCTTGTACTTGAGGGATTTAAACGTTGTTTTCTGCAAAGCTAAGTGGAGACCGTATGATCCAGGCTTCTATCTCTTCATTCAGCTACACCCACACTTAACCTCTCATGCA
The DNA here is from genome assembly GCA_025920805.1 of Petroica traversi. Classification (NCBI taxonomy): domain Eukaryota; kingdom Metazoa; phylum Chordata; class Aves; order Passeriformes; family Petroicidae; genus Petroica; species Petroica traversi. The sequence continues at coordinate 189,468 of JAHLSL010013373.1, forward strand.
GCACTTTGTTGCAGTAGTGATTTTTGCAGGATTATGAAAGAATAAGGGTCTGTTCTCCAAAACAGCTTGTGGAGAAAACCATAGGCTGTAAGACTTGGCATGGCCAACTGAGCAACTGAGAGGGAATGTCACTTTTTCCTTACAGTCCTTACATTAAAGTTGTGTGCTCTAATCCAGCTGCAGCATTCAGTGAGAACCAAGATGTGTAAGAGAACCCCCCTGTTTTCCCATAGATTTTTTTATTTTCTCCCTGTTTCTTGGGGAGTTTAATTAAATAAAATTCCTTTCAGCAGAGAAGCATGTGTTTTGTCTTTTGTGTTTGACAGTAGGTTTACAATGGCAGTTTCATGCTACTTTTGAATTTCTTTTCTGCAATATGAGTAAGATGAGCTAATAAAGAGAAACTCTTGCTCTGCAATGATGCTTTGAAGCTTCAATGCATGATACCTCTGAGACCAAGCATCTTGCAATACTCACAAAGGATTGACGGAGTACATGTAAACAAGACTCCTAATAATCCAAATATTTATAATCCAGAGATGTTTGTTGAACGAATACACTGTCTCAGACTCAAGCATTCATACCAATCACCACTCTCAGGAAGCAAAAAGAAGCACTAATATGTTACAAACTTATTCACCGTCTATTTTGTCATATTCATTGTCTAGTGGCAAATATTTTTCTTATGTTAAAGCATCTATGAGACCCAGCAGACAGTAGCTTTGATTTAGGGTGTCAGTACTTATGCCTCTTTTTATTTGGTTCTGATTAGAATGACAAAAAATAACAAAAACTGGCATATGAATTCTGCACATGGTCCTTTGCTATTCAGACATTTTCATTTCAGCCAGAACAAAAAAAATAATTAAACTTTCTTTTAAAATAACTGGTTTACCTCTCTACAAAGTTACCTCTCAGATCGTTTTTATTTGGCGGATGCCTGCATGTTTTAAATTTTCTTAGTTGAAAATTATTAATAATTTGTGTTGTGTTCACACAACTCAGATTAAGCTCTGCACTCTGCTGATGACCCTAGTTCATCTCTAATTCTCTTGCTACTTTTCTGTTATGCCATCATTTTTTCAGGTGGCTGTTTTATTTAATTTTGACTCGAATGTGTTTTTCTTTTCTATGCAATAGACAGCCACCCAAAAAGCTGTGCCTTTTTCTAGAACCTCAGACAACATTTTAGATTATGCTGAAATAAAATCCCCAATGCAAGACATCTTATTAGAATATAAATACTACTTTTGGGAACATGATAGTTACAAACTAGCTATTTCATTAGACTCCAGGCTTCTACATCAGTGATATGAAAAAGACAAAACTAATAGCAAAGCAGATCCTCTTTCAAAAGTAATTTTCAGAATAGCTAGAAACAAATCTGAAAAATCTGCAGAAGCAATTTAATATTTAAAGCCAGAGTTTTGTACTCAATAAAGCAGTTATTCGACTCTCACAAGCAGTATAAAATCATTACTCTAAATCAGATGAAGGATGATGGTTGCCAAGAATCTAATGGACTTATTTTAAAAGTACAGCAAAACAGAGGCTAATAGTTGAGGGTCAGGAGTTTCTTTTGTATTTTTTTTTTCAAATTCTTAAATAAACTTTTGTCCCATAAAAATTGTTTTCATACGTGCTGTTTATGCTTTCAAAAGGGACAGTGTACAAGTCTCAACAGCTCATCATATAGGAAGCATTTAAAACACTCAAGTTTTCCTATAAGGTTTCAAGAGCAAGAAATTTTTCTTAAGGAAAGTGCTCTTTTACTAACACCTTCCTCTTTTTGGAGTGGGTAAAAATAGCCTCCCTATTTGCATGGGGAAAATGAACATTTTCCCAATGCTTTGGAAGATACAGCAACAAAAAGTGCTTCTTTCCAAGAAAAAAACTGGGCAGATCTGAGATGTTTAGACTTTCTGATTAAATCTTCAGTTAACCTTTTTCTTACACAAAGCATTTGTCATAAGTAGCATGTCTGCTAGAGTATTATTGATGTCACTGGACTGAAAATGACTGAATAATTTATGCTGTTTACTGTTCAATAAAGATTTTTCAAAGAGAAAAGATAAAATAAGCACTGCTGGAAAACAATAGATGGACAAAATTATAAATCGAGGAATGTTGCTTGTCTTTAAAAAAAAAGAGTTTTCTTCTATATTTAAAATTAATACAGTGAATCTAAAGGAGAAAGCACGACTTACCACAAGGACAATTCTAATAAGTGAATATTGGCAGAATTTTCAATGAAGTCAATTAGCTAAGAAAAGCTGCCAAATAGGTGTGAAATGAGGTTAAACTACTAGGGATACACTTTCTTTTAAGATACTTTGCTTAGTTCCTTGTAGTGCCATGCTGAAAAAAAAAATTAAATTAAATCCTGGAAATGGAAAGGCAGTTATACTGATTTAAACTTGCTAAGGAAGTCTCAGAATCTATTTCCTCTTTCTCAGAATAAGTACATAATGTATACATAAAGATATAGATGTGAAAAATTAATATTACATATATAATACCTTCAGCTTTCCTACTCTTTATGTGTGAATCTCAGTTTGCTAGAAGTTACCACTATGTGTATTAGCATAAAACACATAACTTGAATCGTCAATTTATAAAATTTTCAGAATGTGTGATTATGGTTCTGTTCTTACTGTAAATTTTTACACTGTTTGTATGGCTTGTTTTATCTGTTGAGACATGGGTTTTATGTTAACACATTTTCCCCCCTTTTTAACACAAAAATTTAATACTCTTAGTCTATTGCAAAGGCAGACTTGCAGGCCAAAGGATGGATGGATAAAAGCGCAAAAGGAGGGGAGGGGAGAGAAAAAGCACACGGCTCAGTAAGCTGAAAGTATTTCACTGATAACTCAGTGGCTAAAAATATTTGAATTGCTTACTGGTTGTATAGTATACATGTTTGGAACATTTAAACAGATTTTCATCAGCTGCTCAGTAACCATTCCAGTAACACACCTTAAAAGAAATGAAGCAAAATCACAGGCACCAGTCTGCAATGCTGTTTCTAATTTGAAGGCAAATTTATCTCTGACACACAGCAGATTCCACACAGGTGTAAACAAGCCCCTCACTGTTCCTCTCTCTGCCAATCAAATTAGGTCATCAGTGAAGGATCAGTGGGTTTTAATGATACGGTGGCCTCCACACTGAGAAGTAAGTCCTCACAGAGCAATATGCATAGCCAATAAAATGGTTGTCACCAAATTAAAATTGACACTTAACATTACTAAATCTGGAGTTCAATTCCCTGTGACAGTTGCATAAGTATATTAGAAGAAAATAGTTTACTTCAAAAACAGCACATAAAATACATTTTCCTGGGAGGAACCATGTCATATTTACAGTAGCCAAATCAAGCAGTCTCGAGGCAACCTTAATCTGGGAAGAGATCATAGACACTAACATGTTAATTGAAATATGATTATTTATGTGTGCAATAAACCAAAGTAGAGCAGTTGCTCTGTAGCTCTACATATCTAGCTCTGTAGATTTTAATTGTAATTGGGGTTTTAATTGTTTCATTTTTTTTTTTAATTAGTATTACCATCTTTTGCTTTAGGGATTAAGAAAAAGATAAATACAAAAATTAAAACTGACACTGACTGGAAACATCTTGATGTTGTTCTGGACCAGAGGCATACAATTCTTTATTTCCCCACCTTGCTCTTCCCACATAACCCACTGCTGTATTGGAATTTGAATCTCTACATGCTTTAGCATGTATTACATCATTCTATGCACATTTGACTCCATAGAGGCTAATAGACATGGGGAGCATCACCTCCAGACCACCTCAATGGTGTTCCACACCTCTTCTTCACCTGGGCCATTGTGTTGTTTGTGAGTAAAACGTAGGAGAAACAAAACACTTTGCTCAGGTTTACCTGATTTGATACTTTCACTTGGAGCAGATTTGCATGGAGAATCTGCTCTATCCTTATAAGAATGCATACATATGACCACTAAAGGTGTTCTCTCCCCAAGACATAGTGGTTTGAATGGCTGGTGCAATGGGACTACAAAAAAAATTAATTCTAACTTTGTGCCCAGGCAATTCACCTTTGGCCTAGTGATGATACGAGTCTTTCTGCTGATGGGCAAGGTATAATAAGTCAAGTCAGGCAGACTTCAGCAGGCAGAGGTTAATTTGTTAGCAGAATGAAGCAGGTGTAACATCTTGCGCTAGATAGCTCATCCCAGCATGAGAATTACCTTGCTAGAAGCCCTCAAGGTTGCACATGAAATATATGAGATGGGTGCTTTCTTTGCAAATTTCCCCTGTGTGCAGGTATGTGAATTTATTTTTAAAACCCAAACATCAGACTTGCGATATTTACCCTTCTTGAAAATCAGCCAAAAATTGCGTGAAAATTAAAACGCTGTGTCTATGTGCACATAGCCGCCAACCTATGTTGGAATGCATTGTCCCAACACAAGGGTACCCCTCTTTTGCCATCATTTCCTTTACAAACCATCAGATAAACAATGAATTCAATTAAAGGCCAGTTCCTGTCCACTCTCAAACATGACTAATCAATCAGGAAAACCACAAGAAGAACAAAAAATAAGGAAAAAAATAGTTGCAGAGTGCAGAACTCCTTCACCCTTTTCAATCTAGGCTGAGTGCCTATGTCCTTCAGCACCTTCCTGGGAGCTCAGCTCATTACCCATAAGTGACTGGCTGGGAACAGAGTCACTCTGAGGATATGGATATGCTGCTGATGCTGTTCCTGCTGCTGCTTTCCATGTCAGTGTAGACAAGGAGTGTTCTCAGCCTACTATGATAGGAAACCCTTTGAAGCACCCCAGATCAGCAAAGATTACATGGAATTATTTGTCACAACAATATACCCTTGAACACTCTCATGTTAGCAGAGGAAGGGTTAGGTTTTGCCCAGGGTCTTTTAGGACTGCAGCTGTTAGGACTCATATGGAAGCCATATGAGAAAAGTTTATCTGAGGGTTGACTTTGAATATCCTAATGATAGCATGGGATTCCTGTATTTCCATGAGGCTGCTTGGAGCTACAGCCTGACATGGTTAAGCAGCAAAATAGATTACTCTATATGTCTTGAAATTAGAAAGCAGTGTGGCATGTAGTGGTGAATTTATTTTTTTTTCCTAATGGGAAGACCTCCTTTGGGAAATATTGCTGCTTCCTAACCAAATTTGGAAATATCTGGTTTCAGGGTATTCCAAAGGGTGTTAGACTGGTGGCATGCATGAGCTTAGGAAGAGTTTTACTTTTCGTTGTAGTGACTCACTGGAACACACTGGATCACTTGGCAACACAGTTTCTATAAAAAACTTAAGTAGCATAGAGTTACAAGTGACAGCACTTTGCAGAAAGTGGTCCTCAGCTCTCAAAGACAATACACACCAGGCTCCAGACGTAGGAACTTTCGAGGAGCATTGCGTACCAGAAGAGTTTTCTTTCAATCTGCTGCCTTGGTTGTGTTTAACGCAATATCCCTCTATATTTAAGGTTTTCAACATAACAATTGTTTTGAAGCTGGCTCCACAAGAAATCTACAAGCATCTCTTTGGAGATTTTGTAATTCCAGTAATTCAGTGCTCCATAATTTACCTACTTTTTCAGAGCTGTTGAGCAACTTCAATTTATATCAGATCCCTACATGCAAAAGTATCCAAATGAGGTAAAAAAAGGTGAATTTCATTGTTTTTCTGAATGTAGTTTGAACATTTTCTCTCACAGAAGTTGCAGAGGATAAGTGTTTGCAAGGGTGGCTCTTCAGGCATACCAAATATGTCCAAAATTAAATGCATGTGTACCTGGAGCATCTGCCTGGAACTTGTTGATCCAAAAACAAAAGAAAAATGTCATAAACCAGGGTAGATGTGGGAAGTGCATTTGAACTTGAGTGACCTGGCAGTCAAAAACGAAATGCACAGTAGTCTTTAGCAATAACTGAAGTACTAGCACTAAATCCTTAATAAACTCATTAGAAAATTCATTTTAAGTGGCATAGGCTTGTGTATATCCTAGCAAACACAAGCAAAGTGACACAAAAGTTTAAGTGACAACAGGAAGAATGTAATTTCTCTGCCTCCCATGCTGCCAAAGCAAGTTGTAGCATTGCTGCTTTTCAACCTGACTTGTTTGTCACACAACACATGGCCTATTACTTCATCACCTCGTGAGTCTCAGTGGCAGAATTTCTACTCTAAAGATTCCATCCTTTGGTGCTGAGATTAGTAGTATTGCAAGTGCAACTTGTGAGGTCTCTGGTAGGAATGCTGTCTGTTTGAAGAATGTTTATTATTGACTGTCAGGGAGTCTAGTGTGCATATACATGGGCTGTCACTGCTTCTCCAGTTGCCTATTTAAAAATGGTTAAAATGCACAAATGCTCTACAGAAGTAATTGGTTATAAAAACTCTTCTGACCCATACCCCAGGTCTTGGTGAAACATCTTATCCCACAGTTTCTCAGTACAACATCCTGATCTGTTTACCCCTCTTACTTTATACTTTACATTCACATGTATTCCCTTTTCAGCCTGTTATGCCTGACTGGACATCCATGAAATAAAAACTTGTCCAACATCAGCTCTGATTCTTAAAAAAGCTTAAATGTGGATGGTATGTGGGAGTTTAAGCCTGCTGTTCATATCCTGGCTTTTCTAAACCACACCTTGATTTAGTGACAGCAGTGGTTTGATTTGGGGTGCTCAGTATTTCCAGACAGGGCCAGAAAATTACATTGTTGCTCCAAATTTCTCAAGTTTTCTGTGGCTAGAAATATCTTAAATATAGCAACATATCCAATTGGACGGTACTTTCAAATCATTGCAGGAAAGGAAAGCATTTTCCAGAAGCTGTTGAAAACCTGCCAGAAATCTGGTACACACTAAAGCAGCAGAATTTGAAAACCAGGAGAGCACAGCTGAATGTAAAATTAGAAAAGTTTGTGTTTCTGTTCTCATTTACAGGACATGGGGGACAAACGAATTATATGCTCAGGGTCATGAGCTTGATTTCATCTCCAGAACTGCCCTTCAACTTCAAACTAGTTTTTCTACCTCCCAAATCACAAATGGTCATAGCAAAGCCTACTAAACTGCTAGTTCTATCAGTTCTACTAGTCATGCGAGTACTACTAGTCCTCCCAGCAAACTAGGTTATCCCTGGTCAGTTCTAAAGTACTGCTTCATCAGGTAGCCTTGTTTTTATTTTGATATAAACATCAGGACAGATTTTAGATTCTTAATCTGTCAGACATAAAACAAGTATATATTATACAGAAAACAGTGCAATTTGATTAACCAAAAGTAGCTCATGCCAGACAGATCTTTTGGAAAAGACAACTGACTCACTTGGACTAAAGAAATGAGAGAAATCTCTAAAAAGGCCTTAACAAAGTTCCTGATAGTGTGAAATGAAAAAATCATTGTCTCCCAAAGTTATTTCCTAGGAATAGGAAGGAAAAAGAAAACTTACCTAAATCTTTCATTTAAGTTTAAATGGGGAAAAAAACAGGTATGTACTGATTACAGATGCTTTAGTGGCATTTTCAATACAGAGGGAAAGTAAAAGATAATTTTGAAATATTATCATGACCTTGCAGGCTGCAGGAAAATAACAGAATGAAATATGGTAGGAGAAGATGTGAGTTCACAAAGTTTATAACACATCCCAAATGGGTCAATTTGGGGAAAATATACAGCCACTTTTTGAAGATTATGCATACTGGTCTTTAAAGTATGTCTGGTATATAAGTATATAGAGAACTTTCTCTCATATATTTTTGAATTTTAACAAAATGTTGTGTTACAATCAAGAAGAGATTGCATTGCACTAATAAGTGGCACCAGTTGTGCTCTGGACTATCACTGGGCAGGGAGAGCAGCAAACCCAAGATCTGGCCTCAGCCGCTCCTGTTCTCTTTGCAACTCTCTGCAATCTGTAGTGCATTTTCAAAACTCAGAAACTGTCATTGCAGCAGCAATAGATAAAGGTTCTTTATACTCTTTCTCTCAGCCTACTGGGTTCTCATATTAGCACAAGCTGGAATTTGGCACAGAGGGGCTGCGTTTTTGCAGGGATGCTTACATCTATTTCAGGAACATCTGCTGCAATAAAAAATGTGTGGCACATTCTCCATGACTTGCCACATAATCCACATGTGACAAATAACTAAATATAAAATAAACCTGACAAAAGTAATAAACTACAGCAATGCCAGGAATAATAATCAATAATGAAACTCCTCTTTTAAGGGATGAAATAGGAAGGTCACATTGTGGCTAATTGCAAATATTGTATCTCAAAACACCACCATCATTGTGCAACTATAATTTTAACTTCATGCTCAGTCAGATCACATCAATAGTATGAGGCTCAGTGACCTTCTGCTAGCTGACCAAGGTCTTAAACAGGCGAATGTAGTCATCATTATACCTTCTAGCACAGTGACTATTGAAGCCATTTTTTTTACCTAAGGAGTCAGACAGTAATTGCTAATTGAAACTACATCACAGGAAAGTGAATTCTGATATCTGACAATGGAAGCAAATATTTGACTTAAACATATTAAAGGCAATTAAAAATCAGGGATATATCTGTGGTGGCATACATTAGAAGATGATTTAAGACCTGTAGATGAAGAAAATTTAGACAGCAATATTGCAAAAATGAACACATTTTCATGCCTCAGATACCCTTGGTCTATCTTATAGACTTGGGAAGGCAGTCCAGCACTCAACATAATAAATACTAGAAGAACAATGTACCTATGTTTTTGCCTTCCACCCCTGCAACCTCTCTGATCCGTTAGAAAAAATAAAGTCAAGTCCTATTTTCCTTCAGTTTTTACAGAATGTGCTCTGTACAGTATGGACATAAGGGTTAACATGCATCTTATATATAGCTGAATGCGTCAGATAGATGAATCAGCCTTCAGTAACCTGATGCTATAGTGAATTATTAGATTATATGATATAAAATGTTCAGACATCCAAGTAGTTCTTGACTGCTCCATAGTTGCAGCAAAGAATGAGAGAGGTCCTTTGTCACCACTACTACTGAAGAAAAAAAGAAAAGGGAAAAAAATGGGCTATTGTACAGTATACACCTCTTATTTTGTTTCATTTTAGAGAATGGGAAGTATTAATTATACCTGTCTTTTAAAGATTTCCATAAAATAGTACCACACTCTGGTGCCAGAAAGTATCAATTAATTAATTATTGATTGGAAAATCATTGTTAAATAAATTATTAATGAATTATTTGTAAAGAATTAATAATATTGGTTAATGTGTTCTTTTAAAATTTTATGTTCTGAGAAGTCAGGTCAATTAATGCTACGTGTTGTTTGTATTTATCATTGTTATGTCTTAAATATTATATTTGTGGTAACCTTTTCTGCAAACATACAATATCATGCTGCTGGCCAGTTCTCTGTACTTGAACACAAGTACACACTATTTGAATTTCTTTACACATCAGTTTTACGTCAAAACTTAAGGATTAAGTGGGGATCCACAATGCATATAAACATCACCAATCAGTCTCGAGATTTGTCAGGAGAGAATGTATACATACCTAGACAACTGTAACTCAAAGACCAAAGCCAAAAAAATGAGTCAGGCAAGTAATCTTATTGGCATGCAGGCAGTGTGTTCATGAAGCAGTTCCCTCTGTTTTGCTGGCCCTGAATCCTGCTCACTGCTGAGCAGTGTGTTCTGATTTCAACAAAATCTTTACATATATCCAGCCTTAAGAAAGGCAGAAAGTCTTTACCTGATTGGTAAAGTCAACAGGGTGGTGTTGGCATGTTAAAATGTAGCCTTAAAATTAGCTGTAAAATACTGAATTCTTTTATTTGGGCAACTGGATTCACATCTTAATCTTTTGAAGTGAAATAAAAGGAATATCTTTAGTGTGAAATCCTTGAAAAATACCACCAGATTATGCAGCAAATCTAGAGAGCTCTTGAACACAATTCTGGGGATCTACCTTTGAACTCTCAAACAGTCTAAGCGAAGTAGGGCAGAAGAAGTGTATTTCTTTTAATGATTCTTAATGTCAAATCTTTTCTTCTAATTCACACAAGTTCAGAGTGGGGATCTTACTCACTATGGTGTAAAAATCATCCAAAAGCTTAAAAATAATGAAAAATATTAATATAAAACTGAGAGAATAGCATATTTGGTTCTCTGTAAAGTGCCCAAATTGGTACATAAAGGAATGTAAGGACCACTTCAGATAGTGAAACAGAATGTAGCTGGTAGGTGGGGATGAAGATGAAATGGAAATATTTAACATTCATTTGTGGTAGAAACTCTCTGTGAAGGGCAGGAAATCTTCAGACTTATTTTTCAAAAAAATTGAGAAGAGAATGGCCACACTTTTTTTTTAATCTCATCCAGACTTTTCAAATCCGCTTTTTTGTTTCTTTTTTTCCTAATAATTTTAGAATTGATTAGTCTTCTTGCTGTTTTCTGCCAGTCTCGTACTTCATTTCTATTGTGGAAGAGATCTTTGTGTGACGCAGGTAGTGCCCCAAGTGTTTGATCTTTGACCTCCACTCAGAGACTGTTTTATGTAGAAAAGCCCTGTGATTATTGCCATTACTTTCTTTAACCTACTTTTTCACCTTGAAGTGTAAAGGGTCACAGCTAGGGCCTAGCTCTTATTGCAGTCTTTAGATGAAGCACACACTATGAAAAGAACTCTGTTTTTATTTCTTCGGAATTATGGGTTTAAACCTTTGAGTTCCATGGCAATAATTATTGTTTTGGTCACCTTTTTCTCTTATATGTGATGTTACTGAGTGGACTAAAGTACTTGCCTAACAAGGAAGGTTAGTTGATAGTTGTAAGCCAATGTGCATGGTTTCTGTTAATTTCCTTATTTTTCTTAAACCTTCATATGAGCTATTGCCTCACAATGTCCTGTTGTTTTAACTCTTTCCCTTGTATCAGTAAATGATTCAATTAATTTTGATTATCCTAAACTGGATCAGGGTTTAAAAAATTTATGTGCCCATAACTATATGATTTGCAATAATCTGATCCTATCCTGAACTCTTAAAGAGAGCGAGACATCAGAAAACTAAATATTTACATTGTGTTTTTTCCCATGGAGGTCCTTGAAAGTGGTTTCCCACATATAATAAGTAAACAGTCTCCGTATATTATTGCTGTTGTTGTTGTTGTTCTTGTTGTTGTTCTTGTTGTTGTTGTTGATTATGACGATGATTATTATGATGATGATGGTGTTATTACGGTTAATTAATAAGTGGATCTAAAAGTATTTCACAGGAGAAAAACACTTTTGTCAACTTCTGCATATAATGGTTTGTCATAAATGAAAGTTTTCAGGATTGCAGCTCCTAGCAAAGTTACCTAAAGCAGCTTGGTAAATGCCAGGAAACATAAAATATATGTAACAGAAAGCATGCTTGGAGTGCTGGCTGCTACCTGCAGTGCTGATGTCATTATCTAAGAGTTCTGTATTTTAGCAAGTGCCTGCCATAGGAAGAGCGGATGGTCGGCAGCAGATTCTTGCAGCATAAAATGAAAAATGCCCCATGCCTGGACATTATAATAACCATAATATTATTATAATAATTACAACATCTAATATATGGGATTAGTCCTTTTGATAGCACCATTAGCCCTCGCTATACCCTGTAATAGGTGGCTTCATCCTTGTTATGACATGATCTTCCCTACTGTTTATTGACTTTTCAATGCAAGGGGGAGGGAACATTCCCAGCCCCCCAAACCTTTAAGAAGCTACTGTAAAGCTGTGGTTTTATTCTCAGCTGGAATGTTTAGAAACCCTTAGAGCTAAATACCTTGGTGTACTGCTTAAACACCAACAACAGCCTTATGGGGCCTTGCCCGACTTTAAACACATCTTTTTTTGTTGAGAATATTGCATTCTGTCACAATTCTGAAGGCAAACCCTGGGCCCACATTAAATATACCAGCTTCATTGAAGCTTACTGAATTGGACTGAGTAGCTTTTTGTTTTATTCTCTCTTTACTTCACCCCCGGCTGAGACTGGACAGCCTTTCTTCTAGTGGAGCATGCTTTAAAACATCGAGAAAGAAGGGAAGGGGGTGGAGTGGATGGGGGAGGGGGCAGACTGCTTCATAAGGAAACCAAGAGGTGCAGCTTAGGCCCATAATTAGTCTTGATCCTTAGAGTCTAAAATATTTTAACACCAGGCTTCTGATTGCAGCCCTGCAAAGTGGATTTGGGAATGCAGAAAAGTAATTAGGTCTGTGCATTGAAGTGTGGAGAGTATTTAAAAGTGAATGGGTGGTTACTACATTCTTGGCAGTCTGGTTTTTATCTTTTCATGCCGCTGTTGTTAGAGGTGATGGGTTTATTGCAGTTTTAGCACTTTGGAGGTGGCTGTGTTTTTTCTTAACTGAGCCTTTCCCTTTCTGTCTCTTAGAGGAATACTTGTAGCAGAAGGAAAAGTGAAAATCTGAAGTCACAAAAATAACATTGTCTGAAATCCCACAAAATACTGTTTGCATGAGCGGTGCAAGCAGGAATATACCACAGTCATGCAGTAGGCCACCTGCAAAGAATCCAGGTTTAATTAATGACTCATACTGTACAGAACCCGCCGGAGACAATGGTCACCCCAAGGAGAAGAAAAATAATTATTCAGTTCACTGATAAGATGTGGTCACAGCATCACCAGGGTAGTTTGTGCAGGCAGACAGGACTAGAACTATCAACGTCCTTATAACTCCAGAATGTTTTGCCAATGTGGACAAGATCAGCATACAAATGGTGTAAAAGCAACAGAAATTAATGGCCAAGCAGACTGTCATAATCCATGTGTTGTTGTTGTTACTATTTTTGTTCTTACTATTAAGTATATATACACTTAAAATAACAATATACAAATTTTCTTGTCAAATGCATAATTTTTGCCAGTCTGGCTGTTGAATTTGCCCTTCAAAGACACAGTGTGGCTGACCTGAAATCATAGAAACTTCCTTTTTAAAAAAAAGTTCTAAAAATGAGAAGGGAACCCGTACAATTCCAAGGGAGGAAATAACTTCCCTATCTCTTGCTGCTCTAACTGCAGACTGTTGCACTAAAAAGTTATGACAGAAATATAAGGAAGGACTAGGCCATAGAAAAATGCGGGAAGGTCACTTATTAGCTGAGAGAATTTGCTTAAAACATTGAGAAGGATTTGCTGAGGTATAAGGAAAAGAATTATCATTTACAACAGAAATCTGATAAACTAATAACCTTGGGGCACTATCATCATATTATTTATCAGATTATTCCTTTTAACTGATTCAGTTCTTTTTGTCAGGGACTCATCTGGCTCTTGAAAGATATATTAGTGTAATTTTCTTTCTTTTTTTTTTCTAATCAATTTTTAGCTGATCTACTCTTTTTCTTCTATTCAGGATACCTAAAAATTTAATTTCATCTTTAAGTTCAGTAGATATTTATTCATATAAAAAATCTGGTTCATTTCCAGACAAGTTTTTTATGGGAGTCTGTTATATTTTTCTTCTCTTTGGTCCAATGCCTAGTAGGCAGAATTTCTTTCAAATGTCTCTCATGGTTGTGAATGCATGGTACAAAGAGTTCAGTTCTTGCTGAATGCGCTTGCTGCCTCTTATATCTGTGATAGGAGGGAAAATAATGCTCTTTTAAACATGCCTTAAACAGTTGATCATAACTGAGGAAAATAATGCCTCTGTGTGATTTGGAGTTTGCACAAGTGTCTTGGGTAGGTTTAGCTTTATAAAACCAAAGTCAGTTTCAGAAAATTTGACATCTCTTTCCTGACTCTGGGAGTCAAACCATAGACCTTCCAAGATATTCCTATGATCTGAAGGACCGGATGAAAGGGACTGATTTTGGTGCCTTTGGAGTCAATGTCACTAGTCAGAAGACCTCAGGTTGCAGCTTTAAGACCCCAGTAAGACACTAAGGTGAACATTTGATAGCTGACATTGGAAAATTATTTTCCTTGTTCCTTTGAGATATGTGCATCTGAAGGTCTTCTGGGCTTCTTGCTATTCAGATTGCACATCTGAATCCTCTATATAACTTCTGCATTGCACGTATTAATTCCAGAAACACCAAACCTATGAAACAGGTTCCAATAATGGTGCTGGAGTGCTGGTGAAATAATGTTGACATAACACTTCCAGTTCTGGAACACCAGATTTTGAAACATCACGTCTGGTGAGGTGAAAGAGATATGCAGAAATGCCAGTAAAATGTGAGGAGGCTTAGCAGACATACAGAAATGACATTTAGATGTGAGGAGACCTAACTGTATTCCACCAATTCATGGGACTTAATAAAGCCCAGGAAACATCTGCCTGACTCTCATGGAGGTGAAGGGCTCATGTTCAGAGCCAGAGTATCTGCACACAGAAAAGAGACACTGCCTGCCCTTAAAACACCTCATTGCTTTTTTTTTTTTAGCTCTCTGCTAGGTTCATTGGCCATGTTTCAACCTCATTTGCGCAGAAAAGGAACACTTGTGTTTATCGTCCCTAAGACAGAACATACTATTGCATAATCCAGCATGCTATTGCCTCAGTATTTCCTCACCACACTTGTCCCACTCTCCAACATGCAAGTGTCAGAAGCTCCCCTCAACTCCTATGACTCAGGGAGCTGATGATATCAGGGCTGTAATTTGTTCTGACTTTTCACAACCAAATTGTGACCAGGCAAGAACAGTGTGCTGCTGACATTTTGATAGTTAAACTTGTGCACCTACAGTGCTCTAAGAAATAGAAAAAAAATGAGCAAAAAAGGGATGAGTTATGTTGTACTGTTGTTGCTAATTACTACTACTTGTCGTGATGCTCCTTCTTCTGCTACTGGTATTTGGAGTCCAAGGTACTCAGGCACATCCGAATTACATCAGCTTTCCACACTCAACAGGACATCATTTGCATTATGATATAGTTCGGAGATCAACAAAACTCATTTTGCTATGACAGTTCTCAAAACACTTGTTCATTTAGATATGGAGCACATGACATGCATGTTGATATTTGCATTTTTTGGTGGTGTGGCAGTGACCTGTGCATCAACACTGATGTCCTTCTTCGCATCTCTCGGAACATGCCATCATGCAATGAAGTTAAATATGGAGAGAAACAAAGACACACTTTCAAGCCGACTGAGGATCTGAACTATTCATAGGATAGGACCCTGAAGCAAAGAAGCAAGAAGAGACAACTTGGTGATAGAGAGGTAAATGACCCTCTATTTTTTACACAAATGAGCGTGATGTAGTATGTGTGAAAACTTGCTTGGTTCTCTCCAGCAGACCGTCAGTAAAACCTACGATCATGTCCGCCTTTCCGTCCCATGACAGCTCACACCTTCAGAGGCCAAAAAAGCCCAGCAGAAATGGGTGAGAAGAAGCTTAGGCACTCCAGCGGAGCTGAAAGCCAATTCCCTTGACTGACTGATAATCGGTTCTTGCTGATGGTTGAGTTTGGTATAAGGAAAAGAAAAAAAAGATTTAAAGGGGACAGCTTGCTAAAATGGCAAAAATGAAAAAAGAGAACAAAGTAATGGTGGGTATTTAGAAGGCTTTTGAGGAGAGCATACCTTACTTCTCACTGGAGGTCTGCATCAGTCTTCCAGTGTTGTAGAATGAAGGTGCACATGCCTAATAAGGCAGTATACCGGAGGTTTCCACTCAAGTCTCACACACTTTTGTGTGCAAACAAAAAAAAAGGAGGGGTAATTCTTCAAAGTAGCAAAGATTACTTCTTCAGAGCTCTGTGTTTATCCTGATAACCCAGGATGCCCAAAAGGGCATTCTAGGGGGAATTCACACCATGTTGGATACACAGGACAGATCAAAGACCCCCTTAGTGACACTGGATTTGGACACAGAGGTCCCAAATACAAAATTCCTCATTTCTGCAAGGCCCTGAACCCAAACCTACAGTCTGATTTCACATCTTGCTTTAACGCTATATCAGTCAGGGTAATGCTAACCTTGGAAGAATCAAGCAGTATGTATTTTGTATTTTGCCAGTGGAGCCAGTTTGATGATTTTTAAGGAATCATATGTTTTGGATGATACACAGCGACTTGCAGAGGAACTGTATCAGTTCCCTTTAATTTCAAAATTTTTAAATTGTCTCAAAAAAAAAAACTTAGGCTATTAATTTAACATTATGACGCTAAATGTGAATGTAGGACAAAATTTTTAAGTTAAATACCCACTTGTACATTAATATTACTAGGTGGTTCAGAATAATGTTCAGCTTTAAATTGCTCATTGTACTTATTTATCATACTCTTCTGCATTGTGAAAGCTGTTAAAAATGAGTTAAAATTGAATAGTTCTATGAATGGTAAATTTTTTGAGTGTTGGTTAATTTAGGAAATTAAATTTGTTATACTTGTGGTAGCAGTAACTAACTTTAAAAAATCTGAAACTCTTTTTAGCATACACAAGTTGAAGTCTTTTGTGGTACAAAAATGCAGTACCAACTTTCCAACGCTTATTGTTTGAATTATTTTTAAAGCTGAGGTATTAACTGAGTTCTGAAATTATACTTAGGTGGTAAGGAAACTCATGACTTCTTGGAGGTGCTACCTCTCTTTTGATCCAATTACAAATGCAATTTCTACATTGATATAACATACAAAAATATTTTCCCTTTCCTAAAATTTCTGAGTGAGAATTCTAAAAATTATTATTTTTTTGTTCAGTCTCATCAATTTTCCTGGAA
This sequence comes from Petroica traversi, assembly GCA_025920805.1. Lineage (NCBI taxonomy): Eukaryota > Metazoa > Chordata > Aves > Passeriformes > Petroicidae > Petroica > Petroica traversi. The sequence goes on from JAHLSL010013373.1 coordinate 206,228, forward strand.
CTACCATAATCATGATAGCTTGGTCACCCTTAAAAATATAGCATCAATTGAATACTTTCTGCAAAATTATCATCATTAGGTAACAGCAAACCAAAAATCTGAAAATAAAAAATAATATATCTTTCCACTCTTGCGTTTAACTATTTCTTCAACCTGCCAGTTGAAAGAAAATCAACTTTCATTGATGACTGTCATTAACCTAGGATGGCTAGATCTCAGTTTTGTGATAAGTTTCAGAGAAGGCCCCCAGAGAACTTCTATTTTCACTAAGATGCAGAACCTGAAAAAATATCTTCTCACTCTTTTTATTTTCTATTCCTACTCAGCAACTCTCAGAATCCCATGAGAATTCCTCTGGTTTTTTCTGTCAAAATCTTGGGAATCTGCTTTTCTTTGCCTTTTTTTACTTCCTTACATATATGGTGCCATATAACTATAAAGTACAATTATTTCCTTAAGAAACATAAGCAGAAATTCCAGAAGACTGACTTTCTTCCAGCCTTTTACAAGAGTTTGGTGAAATAAGTGTGGTTTTTTTCATCTCTAAAAGAAAACAACCATGCAAATAAGGAAGTGGTCCCCATATTACCCTGCCTCCACAATCAATCCTGTGAAATAATTAAAAAACAATGTTTTCTGTGAATGAACAAAATCCATACCTTGAAGAAAAAGAAAAAGCCCAAAATTTTAGATCTGGGATATAACAGTAGCATCAAAGATAAATTCTCTAATTCAATTTTCATGCCAACAGTCAGACAACACTCCTTCCTTGCATTGGAAAAAAAGAAGCTACAACTGAAAGCTGACTACAGGATATGCTGGTGCATAGCTACTCAAATTGTAGCATCAAATTAATGACATTTGGATCCTGACACTGTCCTGACATTGTTCCTTGATATTGAAACACACTGAAACATATTTATAAGCCACACCCCCTTTTGAACACATCTAAAACTGCAGAAGTTTAGGACACTTCTGTATGCTTGACCAATTTTCTGAATTAGAGCATCCTGAAAATGGATAATGAACTGATTTCAACGCTGAAATGAGGCATAGGAGTAAAAAAGCAAAGGGGAAGCTTTATTTCATCTGCATGTATCAATGATAATCAAATTAGCTCTCTATGTGTTGCAGAGCAATGAGTCAGCAGATTGTAAGTTATCAGAAAAAAATAATACAGAGGTCAAAAGAAGAGCGTGATGACCAGCCTTAACCTTCATGTCTACTATTCTTTCCCTTCTTAATCCATTTCACTTATATAGTTCCTATTTTTATTGGATCAAATGCAGCATAATGTGGTGACACATTGCTAGACTTTGCATTTTTCTATTCTCAAAAATTCTTGTGCCAGACTCTGTTTTAATTGCCAGTGGCATAAGTCACGGGTAAGAATTAATTGCTTAACACTTGCGCTGAGTAGAGATAGAGTGCTCAGGATCAAATTCATCAGCATAAAGAGTTTTAGCAGCCACCTTTATTTAATCATGTCTTTGGCATTTCAATAACAAAATTGTTAAGAGATGTATAGAAGGACTGGGATTGATAAGGTACATCTAAAGAAAACATTTTATGTGCTTTAATTTAATTGCCATTGCCACTGTCACAAGTTAGCTGTGAAATATTAAAACTGTATAGAATTTTTAGTAAATGCCAGCATCAAAGAAATCCCAGCCTGTGATTGACACAAGGTACTTTCCTTGCGTGACTTCCACTTCAGAAACAGCAGGAAGAAGAAAACCTCTTGAGAATGCTGGCAAACCCTAAAACTCAGAGCAGCCGTCAGGATTCTCCAATTTAAACTGGAACAAGATCAGCACTAAATTAAGAGAGCAGCAAAGGTAGTTTACAGCTATCTCATTCCTACCCCTGAGCCTTGCTGAATTCCAGTCAGTTGCAGCCTGTCGCTGGTTTTGATCTTTTTTCTCATGGCTCTTCTTCTTAAACTAATTTGTCACCCATTGGAGGGAATGCCAAGGGGTATAAAGCCCCTTTCCTGACTTTCTTTTTATTCAATCCTTAATTTTTCATGGAACATTACCAGGCACAGGGAGTATTCCCAACTCTGGTGCTGCCAACAGTAGGACAGCTTCTGCACCACTACCAAAGGATGCCATAGGCAAAACAACCTGGGCTGAAATCAAGAGCATTCTGAATTTCTGGTATTCACCCACCCACACACATCACACACTCAAAGCTTGTATAATATTATATTGTACAGGAGCTGAGCCCATGTGGTGGCTTCTATAACTGAAAACAGAGTTAAACGCATGATGCTGATATCAGGTCTGGCTTCACTTATTTGTTTGCTGTCGTTGCACAATCAACCTTAAAGTTGTTCTAACACAGGACAGCGCAGCAGCATTGGGTGCAGTTGCAACAGGACAAAAACAGTTCCTTCTCTTGTCAGCGTTGTGACCTGATCATAGAAGAGCTATAGGCTGGGTAAAACTACTGTTTATACTTGAAGTGAAGGTGAGGAACAACCTGGCACCTATGAGGTGATAACTTATTCTTCTAAGGATAAAAGGTAATCTATTTGGATATTTCCCATCAATTGAAAAATGAAGTCATTTTTTCACTTGATAATTACTGGGCTGGAAATTATCTTTACATTAGCAGTCCATTAGTTGCTAAAAATATTTGCTCCTGAATGCAAAGAACAAACCACATAAAACTGTACATGTCTATTGAAACCAAATTGTACATCAACAGGTTTTCTGAGGTTGAGAGAACATTAACTCTAGGCTGGAAAAGGATAACAGAGGTCTATGTGGTAAACTGCCCATCCTATTCTCTATGTTTCTGTTTAATATCTTACCTTTCACAGTTTGCATCAGTCATTTTTGTCATTTAGTTCTATTTACAGGGGTTGAGACATTAATTGCACTGAGAACCCTAGGACACATTACTGGGACATTTGCTTATTCAAATGCCATCTTTTTGGCTCATGCCAGTGACAGGAGAGAAGATCTGTGAACAAGCCCATGGCAAATGTGGTATTAAATTGGAGGTAAACAACCAGATTTAGCCACCCCATGTTTACTCCTAAATCAAAAAATGCCATTTTTAAGATTCTGTCTTTTTTCCCTGTTATCTTTACAGATGATCTTTCTGTTCTTACTAAGTGAAAAGATTTTTAAAATTACAAGGTTATGTAGGCAGGTGATGTGTATCATATAGAGCCTTTAGTGTATGTTATGCCCCAGGTGTGCAATACAAAATTCTTTGCAGACCAAGCACTTCTGATTTAGATTTCAGTGTGAAGGCTGCACATGCATGCTTTACTAAGGGTTTTAAACTCCCCATTTCAAAGGAAAATTATTTAAAGCTTGGAAGTTTAAGTTAGCCTAAGGTTTAAAGAACTGCCACTCCACATCAGCAGATGGAGATTTGGCCTTCGGTCAAAGACTGACTTGTAAATAACCTATTCTTCTATCACTTTTTTTTAAACTGTTTCCGTGACTTTTATGTACTTTTCCAGAGGGATTGATCAGTTAGGGTTCCCCTTTGTTAAGAGCTTCCATCAGGAAGTTTACTGAGAGTGAACACCAGGATATTTCATATTTTAGAAGTTGTCCTGAGGAACTGGGTGACCTGATCCTTCAATCTATTTTGTAGAACTGTACTCAACTAAGAGACATTTATTTTACATTCTCTCTGCTAGATTTACATTTATGTGAGTTTCTTTTGTTCAGATCCCCTGCCTCACTCTGATAAAAGTTTTGCAGTAAAATTGGGAATTAAATTCTTTCACATTTGAAAAATGGTGTCTTTGTTTTAATATGATCCATTTGCATCTGTCATAGATTTTTATGGACTTGGAGTGTGCATTATCTGTGTCGCATACAGTCAGAGGAAATCACATCTGCCAGTCCCTTTAAAACTCTTGTAACCTTTCCCAATTCTGACATGCACACAGTCTTACAATCACCAAACTGTAGCAATTCTTGCTTGTATTTAACATGAGAATAAATAAGTAAATATAAATTATCAGGAAATGTTTTTAAATTATTATGCAGTAACTTGATAGAATACTTTTTCCTGGTGACAGTTTTAAATTCACATAACTGAAGCTATACAATGAAAGACACGATTATTGGTTGTTTATTAAAGCAGGTATAGAAACATTTCTGTTACTTATGACATGCTATAGAAGGCAAAAGAAACACAGGTATCAATAGAATGCTAGTTCATTTTCAAATATGGTGTTAGAATAGCTAACTCTGTTTACTGCTGTGTTGCTGCCACAAAATTGCTTTGTAAATCCTGTGCCATATTCACCAACATAAGGCATATTATTTGGGATTTATATGGGCATTACTGAGGTGGTATTTGGCCAGAGGTGTGTATAAATAAGGCAATTTGCTACAATCATATGTAAAGAAAAATATATGGATTAATTCCCCGGTAGAGTGAGTTCCAAAGACTGTCCCAGGAAAATTCCTGTATTCAGCACCAGTAGGAAGAAAAGCACTAACCTGTGAGAAATCAATGGGTACTATAAAAAGGGGTAAAGGGGTTTTGAAACCCAACTGATGATTTTCTGGTTTTTCAAGCCTTTTTCACTTGTAAACTGTGATATAGACCCATATAGACCAAAAGATTGCTTATCACTGCATTCAATTTCCTATTAATTTTGGCAGTACACTTGGAGAAAATGAAGCTTAGATCCCCACAAGTAGTTGTCATGAAAGTCTCCCATAGTCACAATAGTTTTTGATCATATTTACTGCTCTGCAAGCCCCTTACCTGCACAGGCAACAGTGGTAGTTATAAAGTTTCAGGTACATGAAAAAAGTAGATAAATGGGAATTGTGGACTTTGTCAGAAAGCTTTGTTCTGCAACCAAATGCAAATGCAAATTGTTAAAGTTATTTATTTCTACTTCGGATATTTATATATATGGAATAAATCTCTTCCATGGTCTTCTAAACACCTCTTTGTCTTTACCAAGCTGCAGAGACCCCTGTAAAAACTGAAAATAGACCACCATTTGTGTTAATTCCATAAAGCATCAAGATGTTCTAATCTGTCCTAATTAGTACCCATGAATATAGGTCTGGACTGGCAACTGAGCGGAAACTGAGGACATTCACTGTCAGCATACTCCTGCAGCAGACTGACTACAGGCAAGGTGTCAAGTCATCCACACCTGAGGTACTGCCTAAGCAAGAGTGCCAAAGGAGTTAATGTTCATGAAAAGTCTCATCTTAGGTAGCTTTGATGTTTGAGATAATCCACGTGTCATAGAAAATCCACCAGTAGGTCAACACTACTCAAATTTGTACTAATGCAGTTCTGGCCTCCTCTTGAATTGCATTTAAATACTATCTAAATTGCAGGGAGAAAAATGCCTTGTCTTCTTCTGCTACCCTTCTCTCTTTTTTCTGGGATGTTTCTGTGTTTAGTTATTAACCTTGCTGACTGTTTCCCCATTATGGCTTTTGCCAAGGCTACTGTAGATTTGAGTAAATATGTCTCCTGTATCTTGTTTGTTCCCACACAGTAGTGTGTTCAAATCACACATAGATTTATATCATATACATTCACTATCAAGAAGTATGAAGTTTTGCTACTCTTACCTTCTAGACAGAGAAATTAAACACTGTAGAGTTAAAATATTTGCCCCAATTTAACCACAGAGATTGAAATAATTCCAGGAGCTGAATCCAAGGAAAATGTTCTTGAACTATCCTAACTCTGATGGGTTAAAGCTGGAAGCTTGATCTGAAAATGTTGCAAACTGACAAAATGCCATGTATCACACTTATTCATTAGTGTGACTTCCAGTTTATTATCTACAAAAATAGTACTCACTGAAGAGACCCTTATGTTTCATTATATCCTTTGCATATAAGACATCCATATTAAAAGCCTTATCTGCTTCAATGCATAGTTATGGTATAATTCTTAAATATCACCTTTATTATCACACATTTATTATATCTACAACAATTATCTACAATTATCTAATTCTGCAATACAGAAATTATGTAGTAACTGTGTGATCAGCTAACAATACAATGCCATGTGCCGTTAACATAGCACAGTAGATATGTGGCCAGGGTAGTATCCATTACTTTTGTTTGCTTGGGTATGTAAAAGTTAACTTGAATGGGGAGTTGATCTCATTCTAATGACCGTATGCAGCACACACTGGTCAGGTCCTCCTGAAAAGAAACCAAGACAGTGTAGAAGCCTAAAGCATATGGTTGGACTTGAAGACCTTAAATGTCTTTTCCAACCTCAACAATTTTATGTCTCTTTGAATCTGACAGAGGTGACAAGGGAAGATAAGATCCCAAGTTTTCCAGTTTTTGAAAATATAATCAAGTGTCATTTTATAGGTGCTAGAGACAATTGGGCATGTCAAAGGGCATGATGAAACACTCTTCTACCTTTTGAAAGTAGTTGTTTTCCTAGACTCCAAAGCCAACAACTGAACCACCAGTTTCCTAAGTCTTGTCTGAGATCTTCAGCCAACACACATTACAATAAATTTCTTCCTTCTGTCTTCACACCTATAATAGGATTGCAGAAAAAAGCATGGTTTAACCTGGTCCCAGAACAGTCATTGCTGGTGTTGAGTTCCAGTGATGAGATGCAGATGATGCAAAGAAAGGAATAATCTCTCTTTACCACCTGCAGAGAAATAGTGCCTGTCCTCTATACAATTAGAATAGTCAGCTGGAAAGTGTATCAAACCTAGAAAACAAGTTATATATTACTTATTTTCTTGTCTGTGTGACAGTATTTCCTCAATTCTGTCAGGCAAGTGGCTCTTGTCTATTGGCCAGGAAAAGCACAATGAGAATAAATTACAGAAGCAACTAAATATTAATTTGATTTTTAAGAAATTTAAACCAACTTTTGAAAATCTGTGAAACACTACAGATTTTATCATCAGAAAGATGATATAATACATCAGAACTTCCAGAATTTGCCTGTTGAGTGTTTTCTTAGATTTCGCACTATATTGCATAGATGCTAAAACCAAATGCCATGGGAATGGTGTCTGTGAAAAATACAACTGGGAAGAGGAACAATAGCACTCAGGAACATCACCATTTCAAAAGGGATTCAGACCCAGGGTCTTGATAGCCCTCTCAGGTGGTCCAAAGTGGCATATTTCTAAGTTTTGACATTTTTTTGTAAGTTGGCAGCTCTGTTCAGTTTCCCTTGCTCAGCTCCATAGTGTTCTAACTGGTCTGAAGTGGACAGAGCTTTCATTTCTAGTATCATCAGGATACTGGCAGACCCAGGTATCTCTCTGTCTGAGAGTCTGGGGACAGAGATTCTGTATACAGACTCTCTGTGTAAATTCATACATTAATAGAGATAGTATAAGTCTTGAATGCAAGGCTTAATAGTGGTTCCAAAATGCTTTGTATCTTTAATTATAGCCCTGACTCTTCTAGATATGCATATAAATGTCTCATCCTTTTTTAATCCTATTACTTTCCTGTCTTCTAAGAGCCTCTGCAATATGGTTTCAGAGTTTTTAAATATATTGTGTGAAATAATTTTTTTTATTAATCATTCTTTAATTTCCACCTTTTGGTGTTATTAAATGCCCTCTCAACAGAAGAAAGAGGGGAAATGCATGGATCTGTGTGCATGTATTTTATTTTATTTTTGCATAGTGTCTCTTCTCATGCGTCTCCTGTCTAAGGTAAACAGTCCCAAGCATTTTCATTCAATACTTTAAAGCAATATTGTTTTACATGTTGCCATGTATTTCTGAGTATTCTATTTAGGATCAAACTGAATATGACCATACCTGCTTTCCATATCAGAGAGGTGATGGAATTTGATAAAAAACTCCTACAGAAAGAGCAGCTGACACAAAGGAGGTACAGCCGGTGGATACAGCCAATTCAGCTCTGGCAACTTCATTCATCCCTTATAGCTCAGTTACCTGAACTGTCTAGATATTCTGTTATGTAGGGACCTCAGACAGCCAGGATGTCTTCACCAGTGTTGAAGTTCATGCTGCTGGCAGGTCAGTTGAATCTTCACTAAATAGCCCCCTGCAATCTGGTTTTTCTTTTATTATGTACCAGCTTCATCAAGGATTAAATCCAATTATTCTAATTTTTTAAGTGATATTACAAGAGACCTGGTCAAAAAGGGAGATTAGATCTCACTGGTGACACCACGAGGTTTGCAGCCTAGGAATATTACCCCATTCTCTTCCTGCATGATTGTCATGTAGTTATTGTCTTGTTATTTCCGGTTCAGCATCTCTCTTTCTATTCATAATAAAATGCAGAAAAACCTTTCAAGACTGTCCAGCCATTTTGTTTTTATGGCTAGTTCTAAATCACCAGAGTTAATCAGTGGTACTATATGAAGTAATATTATTGTCTTTAACAAGGTGGTAGAGATTATGGTGTTGTTTGAGAAGAATAATTTTTCACCAAATGTGTGAACAAAAGTGAATGTGACAAAATGTTGCATTCTGAAGACAAACACAGATAACAATAAGAAGATCATGGCCCTCTCTTTATTCAGAATAACTCAAAAATTTTAACTTCTTTAATTCACACATCTTGTTATATCTCCTTCAATAGGGTATAATCTAATGTATGAAATTTAATGTCATAATATATTGAACTAAGATTCCTCAACCAAATAGATTTTTCAATTATTTCTGAACTACTTTGGAACTGACCTCATATACTTAGATCAGTTTCTGAATTTCAGTGTAAGTTATAAAATTGACATGAATTTAAGAGTTTATCATTTTCTGCCAACATAAAAAATTGTTTTATGAAATATTAGTGAATTTTCAAGCATCTTTAAAATGTATTCTTTCCTGGGTACCACTATTTTTACATGCATGTAGCAGGTGTGTGTCTAATATATTCAGATGAAAAATATGATGACATACAGTGATGTACCACTATATGTGTACCACTATATGTGATACCACTATAAATTTTTAGATTTGTGTATGTGACTGAATTGGACATTCCTCCCTTTTATGTTGCATTGAATTGTACTTTAAATTACAAAATTAAATGCTCATAACAGAAACCTTGTCAGTTGCAATGTCACTGACTCAAATTCTGTGAAGATGAAATAGCCCTGCTGTTATTTCTGTTGAAGCCTTCTGGCTATACTTTACATTTGGTGCTTTTATTTGTACCTCTATTCCTATTTTGCTAAATAAAATGTTGAAGTAACAGCACACACTGTGATACACAGGCTGTAAATACAAGCAGTGAATCCAGGCCAAGGTTGAACATACAAAACAACTGCCATATTGTCAAAGCCCGGAAGGAAGGATGGATGGATGGATGGATGGATGGATGGATGGATGGATGGATGGATGGATGGATGGATGGATGGAGACATTTTAGGATGCCTAGGGGAAGGCAGCACTGCCTCTCCATCAGGCCTCTGGCCCTGCAGTTCCTGTCAATCACTGGCAGTCTTGCCTAACACAGCTTCTGATTGGTCAAGCAACACCCAGGGGGAGGGTCCACACAGGCCCTGGGGCTTAAACAGTGACCATGAGGGAAGCATGTGGCCTTGATTCTGTCAGCCTCCTGGAATTTGTGCCTTATCCTCATTAGAAGCGAGGAATTGATGTATATGTATGTGGTTTTCTATGTATTTTCTTTCTCTCTGTTTTCTCCTTGCAATTCTCTTTTCATGGGACATTTTGAGTAATGCAGCATCAAATTGGTTTAAAGGTTTCTAGGTTAAAAGATCTAGGTTAATGTTTTGAAAATTGTTTTATGTTGAATTGGATGTTTGCAAAGTCCCTTGATTTTCTGTATTTTGCCAGTAAAGTTTTGTGTGACTGAACTCTTGAGAATATCTGCTTGGTATTTCTCCCATGCACTGACCCTCAGTAAAGGAACCTCTGGTGACATCCTTAGCATTTCAGAGCTCTGGGATGTTACACACATGACTTGGTATTCTCCTCAGTTAATAGCAAATAAAGCAGTAATAATTTCCAAGTAACTACATGACCATGTATATCAATATTAAATCAGTGTTCTTTTGGCATGTGGGCTATAAAACAGATACAGAGCAAGGTGAAGGAGTCTCAGAATAACATCTTCTACCCATAGCCTCTCTAGGATTGCAGGATAATTTTTTTGAGTACTTTCTGGTCTTTAATAGGTCCCGGAATCTTGTTACCTCCCAGAATCACAATCGTGAGTCATTCATATTTCTGGTTAATGTTGTTTTGAATATATAGAGAGACAGTACTACACAGAATGAGAGAATATCTGCAGATATTATGTCAGTACTGCAATATATTTTTCTTAGATTGAAAAGTGCTCTTTTAACAAATGTTCTAAATAATTATGCTTCATTTCGCAAAATAAAAATAGCATCTAACATTCAGTTGCTATGATTTCTTTCAAGAAAAGGAGCTGTAATGTAGAAGTGAACAAAGTGCTTTGCAGATAAGCTGATTTTTCTCTTACTTAAATTTAACATGTGTTTCTACCAGGCCTGAACTGAAGTTTAAAAAACCATTAGTCTGCTTATGCTTTAATCTCACTGGCAAATTATCTGAAATTGCACAGCAAAATAATCATGCACAGCATAGATTGTGTTTTCTCAGAGCTTTCTCTTTTGTGAGGTTCGGCACTGAAACACTTTTTCCAGGCATATTTAGCACAGTCAAATAGTGTAGTTTTGGTGCGCTTGGCTGCCACTAAGCTGTGGATTTTGCAAACAACTGTGTTGCACAAGTTTCACATAGCACATCATAAATCATTGTACATGCACTGTAAATTCACCTACTTGTATGTCTTGTATATCCTATGACACTCTAGTGCCCAGTCCTTTATAGTATCCTCCTTTGAAGTCAGAAACAATTTTATTGATTCTCAGTGGTCTGCTTGACACTGTAGAGGAATAATGCCTTACAAATTAAACTCTCACTTCTGATATGTCTCTATCACTAGGAACTTTGGATGTAATATCAATTATGGGTTTTGTTTGCTAGTGCTAGAATTTTCTTTAACGGAAAACCTAATTTCTTGGATACCTAAGCTGTGAAGGTTTCCAATGGACAGGCTTCAAAAAAACCTGAAATTTTAAGCTCCATAATGATTTTTCTGGTTTCAGACATGCTTGGTATATATGACTAAATTAAAGACAAACTTTGCAGCATATAATTTTAGTGCTTCATCTATGGTGATGAAAGGCTTTAATACTAAATGATGGTTTACAAACAGAGAAGTGATCTTTATTTTATACCAAAGAGAACCATTTAGTTACCAAGCAAAATTTAATTATACAAGAGAAGTGGAACTTGAAATTTCAAACATCCATGTTGAATATTATTCATTAAGAGGTTCTCTTCCTTCAAGTTTTATTTGTGATTGGGCTGATTCTACTCCCAAGAATCTGTTGAGAGAATTTTTCCCTGGATCATCTGAAATTCAGTACAAAGTACTCAAAATTTAAGCGTCATTTTTAAACTTATTCTTGTTTTCTTGGCACTAACAAAAAGTTGTGCTCAGGAAGATCTAAAGCAGAGGGGTAGCTTAAAAATACTCTCAAGCATGAGAGATGCAAGTGAATGCACTTGAAAGAAATGAATCACAGAGGAAAACTGTGTCTGCATCTCTCAACATAGGAAAGTAACTGTGATTCAGTTCCTTTTCTACAAGTTGCCATATCTATGACCTTGAAATCTTTATCTGAAGCTTTAACAAGTAAATGAACCTAGAGTGGAGGTGGCTTTCTGCTGGCCCAGTAAATTAGACATAATCTCCAAAAATATATTCAGGCACATATTTATATAGTTGCAGAAACAGACAGATGGCTGTAACTTAGCCTATGATCAAAAAGCACAAAACAAACAGCCACAAAAAAACCTAATTTTTAAACAATTTCTTCTTCATCCTAATTCCTAGCTATTTCTTATTACATACCTTCTATTTCACAGTCTTCAAATATGATTACAATTTCTTAATGATTAATTTATTCCTAATTTTTATGCTTCTTCTGACATTAGTAATATCCTGAAAAATAGAGATATAATTGTGGTCTAGAAACAAAGACAGTATTTAACTAGAAAATATTTTAAATTTTTAAACCACAACTTCTTCAAATGAGAGATCTATATTTACAGCTCAAGGGGTGTTACTCAAAACACCCCTATATATTTGCATGACAATCTTCTGGCTCTTACAACATGAAAAAGACCTTCACAACAGCATTTAGTGGCTATGTTTTGCCTTCATTTGTACATTTCACCTTTAAATATTTGTTTGACGGCCTACTTGAATTCAAACATATATGCAGTAAGAGAAAATAGTGTGCCATGTAACTCAAGGCAACCATGATTTCTGGAAGATTTATATCAGCAGATTGACATAATTTATGTTCCAAGTTTAACCCAGAGTCAAAAAACAGCATGTATGAGTCACCCACTATTTGCTGGTGTGATAATTCTCAATGCAGAAGACATGATCCCGGAAGGATTTTTCTCTTTTGATGTTACTTTCTGACACCATAGAGAGTGTGAAACTAAATCCTTTAAAAAATACAGTGACTATACAGAATCCTGAGTGCATTTTATATGTGTCCAGTTGGTGTTTGACAAGCAGACTGTGTTTCCTTCCCTGTTTAAAAACTGTTGAAAGAGCTTATGTAATGCAAATGCCATTAGAGGGGAGCACATCATCCTGTCAGGGTCTGTGTAAAGGCTTTCTGGCAAAAGGTCCCTGTTCCACTGCCCACTGTTCATTCTGCAAGGTTTCAAAGGGACACTCCTGGTAGAGCAGTGTTTGCAAGAAACAAACTCAAGGTATGGTAAGGGATGGGCCACTATGGACACTGCATTCTAATTTCATTGCTCTCCTGGTAATATGGGAACCTGTTGGTATGTAAGGGTTTCCCAAACCATCTCTACTTAACATGTTCCTGTCAGTGGTTGTAGCAGTGTTTGAATGAGGACAATCAACATTCAGTATGATTTTTAAAGCAATATCCACATGGCAGATAATTTTACTAATTTTTTTTTTGTTATCTTTCTTTTGTCCTAACTGTGAACCTCTTGATCTAGAAGACAGTGATGACCACTATTCAAAGTGAGTTTGTATTTTTACCCCAATTATGGTATGCTGTTAATCATTATGTGCTTGTTAGTTAACAGGTATCAAAAACCCAAGCTTGTGTCAAACTTGTATTTTTCAAAGTCTCCAAGGCTTTGGATACAGGGTGCCTAATGGGGGCTGGAGGTAGAGTCTGTATTCTGCTTAGAATTGCACATGCTTAGCAAAGGAGATGGGGTTTAATAAAGTTCCTAAGGAATCAGAGGAGAAAGATAATTCATGTGCCTATAGACTTTTAGTACAGTCTGTTACTGTTTTAAAAAGAAGCAACTGTTTCCTTTTTTTTTTCTCTTCTTTGCCCCGGACATGTATGAGAAAATCATAGTGTAGTTACTGTCACTGCAGACACAATCCTGGCATGACTCTTTTGTGAGTTCATCAGACCCGAAAGCACATTACCATATCAGTGTGCAATATTCAGATTCTGCAGAATTATTTATTAATGTGAGCTAGCTGATATATCACCTTGGAGTTTTGAAACCTAAAATCTTGCAGGTTGTTGGCACACCCTGACCATTTCCTTCTCTTTCATTTTGCACAGTGAGCTGTGCTCACTTAAGTTCTGCCAAGATTCTTTAAAGCTTTGAATGAAACTTTTTATAAAACAAACAAAAAATTTATTACCAGAAGCCATGAAATGCTGCAGGCTAAACACAAAGCCAACCTGGAAACCTGAAGTAGTTTTGCCAGTCTGAGTGGCTTTTGCAAGGGTGCTCAGCATCTCTGCATGCTACAACATCTACATTTGGAAGCTGTAAATCAACTGGGTGACTAATTAAAGTACAGCATCAATCCTGCGTGTTTTAGAATGGATTTGTAAATCCAGCACTGTCAGCCTGCTCAAGGTCTGAATTCATTTATTATAATGATATTTCAAATTTTGTTGCCTGAGTCAGCTGCCTTGGCCCAACCAAGCTGCTGCTAGGTGCAGCTCTGGCTTAGAAGCTCTTGATACTGAAAGGCTCAGCAGCAGATGCTCTTATCTCAGTGTGCCCTAGCAATAGTCACCCACTGCAGTCACTCTGCTGAAAATTGAAGAGAGGAGCACTGTGATAGCAAAGTCAGAATAAATTTTATACATATTTAAAGCTGAAATTAGAAACCATCCCATACATATGCAGAAGTGTAAGATACTGACTAAGTAGATTAATATTGGAAAGCGCCTTATAAAAGAAATCTTTGACAACTTATGTCGAGATGATGCAGAAACCCACAGGGGTTAAAATCTTTTGTAAATTATTATTTAATGAGAAGTCTGTGGCCTTTCTGAAGCAAGATCTCCCTCCTCGGAGTGCATTCAGTCTCTTTAACACTGGACTTCTACTACACAAGGTTGTGTTGGTATCAGGTGCTTTGTAGCAGTGGCAATCACTGAGTAGCCACTGGTATCATGACATTTACAAACACATTTCTCTGTCAGTAATGGACTGTGTATAGATTCAACAATTTCCCTCCTACTTGTTTAAATATAGGTGCTTTTCTGATTTCTCTTGTAGCATTTCCATTTAGTTTAGCCTGCAAACCTCTCAATATCGCCATAATATCATCTTACCACCAACACCACAGAACACGAGATGTTTTATCTTCAGGCGGGTAACAAGGTAAACCCAAAGCAGGCTTGAAAATGGGACTCCTCCGATGCCCATACATTTTGGGATCAGAGCACCAGCCCCAGCTCTAGATACACAACTGCTGTACAAGACTTCAACACCAACCTGACGATTAACAGCAGTTAGAACAAAGGAAAGTCAATGCCAGACCAGCATGCATGTCTGTCTGGTCTGCCATTGTGCAAAACCAAACTACAGCAGACTGAAGTAGAATAAAGATCAAAATCTCATTTGCTGTACACACGGCACTAGTCTCCTTGAAGGTGGTAGGACTAATGGAGTGAGTAAGATGAACAAAATGTAGCAAAAATATTTTGCTTTGAGTTACTTAAAAATGCCATGTCATTAAAGTGGAATTTCACACCTCACTTATTAATACTGTAGCTAAGAAATAAGAAATACTTGTGCCTTCAGCAGACTCAGTTTTCTCAATTGCTGGTTCAGATTAATCTCTCCTAGAACAATATTTATTTAGGCCCTAGAGATGAAAAAAATGTCTTATCCTGTCCAGATGCATGAATTTCAAGATGTTCTTAATACCCCGATCAAGCTCTGTGTCTTCACAAAGAAAACTGTGCTCTTTATGGTGGAATACATACAGAATTTAAGAAACCTAGCGATTTGCATGAGGAAGTGAAATGTTAGTAACGCCTCTATTAGTTCTTGAAAGATGGGCTGTATGTACAACAGAGGCCATTTCTGTGAATGGAGTGTTGTATAACTGGCCATCATTTGAATGCCTCTAGCATTCACCCTAGTGAATTGGCAAAATGGCTGTAAAGCAACTCAAATATGTATGCACCATAAGCATTAATATAAGTAAACCTTCCCTCTGCAAAACACACAAAGATATAAGCAGTTTTAGCATGTAAATTTAATAAGAAATTATCAATTACATTTGGATTTGGGACATGTTGGGTAAGACACTGACATGCCCACACTCTCACATTTCCTTCTATACATTTATTTAAGATGTCATCAAAAAATTATGTGTGTGTCAGAAAATGGTTTTAATTTCATCCTTCAGAGAATTGAACCTTTCTTTAAGCACCAATGAAACTGGAATGTGTAGGAAGAAAGATCCATTTACTAATAGTGTATTTTCCATGTCAAAAGTTGTGTTAAAAAAATGTATTTATGTATATATTCAGCTGCACAAACCTTTGCGGATTCAATGCTGTACATTGACATATTAAGAGAAATAGTCCCTGTCATTATTTCCTATTAAAATACTGTAAGGATGCTCATTCTCCTAGTATTTTAGTGAAAGACAAAAAGTATCCTCCTGGAAAGGAGAATATTTCTGTTTAATTCTGTTGGCATCCTAAGGGAATCATGTATAATAACATTTATTTTTTCTGGGAGATTTTCTAGATGCAAAAGGATTTTGCCACTGAGCAGTCATAGAGGGGTGGAGAGAAGTCCACGTACCACGTTTTATGCCACTTGCTACTTTTTTTTTACTGTAAAGCAGCTATTACATGGCATAGAAATATACAGATATGATATACAGAGATATACAGAGCTCTGTAGGTTACTTCCTGACAGTTCTGCCATTTTTTAAATTGTTTTAATAAAAACATCATTTTTCCTACTACCAATTTTTTCAATTTTAAGTATTTGAGATGGAGCTCCAGGGATTCATGTTACCAGTTTCATCTACAGATCAGGTACAATATTAGAAGCTTCCTCACAATATTTTAGTATTGACCTGAAAAACACATTTTTATGCAAGATTTGTCTTGCTGTAATACTTTTGCCTCTTTTTGAACCTTCATGTAAAAATGTGAGGGTTTTGAAGTCTTTTGCTGATTCTATGAATACTAATGGTCCATGGAACCAGTAGTATTCTGCAAATTTTCTCTATAAGTGACAGTTTCAACCCTGAATTTGCAATATAATTCTGGGATATAATTCTACTGCCCAAGTCAACAGAAAAATTTGACTGATAACACTTACTAAAATGTAGATTATCTGGAACTTAATTATGTAATGTCTGTCTTTCCTCTTCCTGTTTGCTGTCAACTGCAATACACTGAATCATAAGGTTAATGGGGATCTTTAGCTCTGCTTTAAGCCTTTTGTCATTTTTCCCATATTTATGCTAACCTTTTTTTCTTTAATTATCTGTAAATTATTATTCTTGGCAAGGCTGCACTTTTCAGTCATGAGCTGTTTACCTTAGATATGCTTTGCTTCCTCCTTATCTGTGCTGACTTGTTGATACATCCTACTCCAGCAGCTCTTTTCCTTTCCATATATGGTACACAAAGCTTCTTCTCCTTGCCTTCACAGCTCAATTCTCTCTCACTTTTTGTGTGTAACAACCAATTTCCTCTCACATTTCCTCCCACAAAAGATGGTTTTGGTCCCATTCCCAAAGAAATCTCTGGCATTAAATAATGCCCATGCCTGTCTTTCCAACGAGCGGGCTTCTATATGTGTTTCATCTGGCTGGTAATTGGAGGGCAGGTCTGACTCCGTAAATCATATTCATTGATTGGTTGCCATTACTGCCATCACAGGGCAGGGTGGCCAGGGCTGGTTGTGCTCATCCCTTTCAGCAACAGTCTCTCCTGTTCATGTCCTCAAATCAGTTGCAAGAAATCTCTTGTAGTAGAATATGAAACCGGGGTTTCTGTGTTTTTATTGAAAGTGAAAAGGCTATTAAGCTGGGGAGGGAAGTGCTGAGTAAGCTATACTTACACTGCTAAAATGCATTTCTCAATTTATTAAATGGTAAATGTGTTATCCAATTACCTTCATATCCTTAACAAAGTTACAGATCACTTGGAGATAAGTTCAACTATTCTGTAAAAAGCCAGGAAAGATCTCTGAAGTGGAGGATTCTTCAGAGAGAACTAATGGACATTGTCTTTGAAAGTGCATAGCTTTAAAAGAAATTGTGTTGCTCTGCTTTGTACTGTTTTAAGCAGTTCTATTTTGGATAAATTCGAATGGCAAAAAGGAATAAAACCCCCTATAAAGAAATAAAAGAAAACAATGTTTTTCTGATTTCTAGTCATGTTTCTTGTTTAAATTACTATCTCATTCAAAGCATTTAGCTCATTCCCTATTAATTTATATCTGTTAATTTACCTAATACTTCTTGAAAGTAACTTGTCAATAAAAAAGCAAGGATCTTACAAAATGCACTTTTAACTGGACTGAGATGTTTACAGCATTAAGCTGTTTTGATCTTCATCTTCAGGATGCTAACAACTGAAGACCTGAGTGTATAAACAAATTATCACCACGTAGATTTTCCTGTGAACTTCAAATGCAGCAATCATTAAATCACAACCATGTGTGTGTTCAGGATAAAATACAGGCTAATTCTAGTTGTTTCTTCCCCTGCAAAGAAAGGGAATTCCTCATTCTCCCATTTACTGTTGAGTAAGAATGAAGATCTAGTAGGATCCCACCATGTTTGTGTGCAGCAGTGCTTGTGGAATATAGAGCTCCTAAAGTGAAGGGTTTAGGACTCCGCTGAAACACTGAGCAATAAAAACATTTGAATGGTATGAAGAATTTGTAAAGAAATATACTGCTTTTTAAAAAGTCTTTATTGGGATTTGAGTCAGCTTCTATTATGCTAAAGGACAGAGTATTTTACGAGGTTTTGTACTTCCAGCATATGGCCAGTGGACTCTACCCTCTAAGTAGTCAGGCACTGAATTAATTAATACTTCCTGGAGAGATTCTTAGTCCCCAAATATCTTCAGAAGATGTCTGTTTTAACTGAAACAAGTTTCAGACATCCCAATTAACAAGTGACCTCAGCTTAAAACTCATTTATCAAATCTTACAAGGTTTAAGTCTAAGCTGGAGACAATTCATCTTCATAAATAAAGGAGATTCAAAAGACAGGGAGCCACCTTTGAACCCAGGCTAACTCAGGTGACTTGCACCCCTGTAAAACCTGTGCAGCAGCAGGATGAGCCTGTATTACAGTCAAATTTCATTTTAATTGAGAGAAATGGCACATCAGAATGCAAGTGCTCTGATAAATGATGACTTTTTTCTTGTTTCACTACCTGTTCATTCACAAATAACATGGATTACCTTTTTTAAATTGTCTTTTCTTCCCCCAGTTTTGAAGATATCCTTCCCATGCATGAATATGCAAAACATTCTGAGAACTCTAATTCTCACTCTTTAGGTGAGTCAGGTTTTGGCCCATACATTTTCCCTAATGAAGCATGGGAAACTTTGCCAGGTCTAGTGACTAGCAACTATACTAAGCAGAAATTGAGAAGGTTTGTGTGGGCCTGCTGATATATTCATGACAGGTCAGGGTTTAAATTTTAAACTAGAAAATAGCTCTCGTACTCATGTAAAAAATCATGTAATTATTTTTCCATCATTATTCTGGCCTGAGAGTTGCACTGAGGACCATTTATATCTGGATTTCATACTATTTTTCAAATTCTTCCTGCAGACCTAGACTTGCAATCTTCAACATATTCACATGACTTCAGTGAAGCTGGTTTCACAAAAACTGCAAAACCAGTCCCCTCGTGCCTACCTTGTCCTATTATTTCTAGGTAGGTTTTGGTCTTTCTTCTTTATGTTCATAAACAGTGTTCCATAAAACAAATTATTTAGCATTCCAAATATTAGAATCACTGTTAAACACTGCCTTCACTTTCAACACGTGTTTTCTTGGATGCTCAGGTGTATATATAAACATATTTAGGAGGATCTAACACTCTTCCTAAACTACTGACTGAGAGGCAACGACTATACTTATACCTGTCAAAGACTCTGACTATAAGCACTATTTCATATAAGACTAATTAAAATGAGACAGTTCTGTGAAGTTATTTTCCATGCACTTTCTGATTGCACTCAGGTCTAATGTTCTGGCAGCTGCAGAGATTTCTCTGAAAAATGTTGCCCTTGCTTCTGTCTTATACTTCCTAGGATTGGATGAGCTCCCTTAAAGCATTCTGGTCTTTATCACCAGCTAAAAATGTCTGTGTCTCTTCAGCTGTATTTCATCCGTAAAATTCTGCATGTAATGCTTTATTTGGAGAAACTTCACCTGTATTCCCTTGTGCATTTAATCCCCTATCTTATAAACTTTGTCAAATTCTCTAAGTTGTTGGTGAGGAGAGGAAGGTGGGAAGGAGACATCTTGTTCAAAATCATTGAACAAGTTATTTAAAGACCCTTCATTCATTTCCAGCTTACTTCTTCACCTGAGCTACCACACATTCTAAGTGAGTATTGATTTCTGCCTCCTCCAAATTCCTCAGCATGTCATTACTTCCTGCCACTCACTCTCCCCCCAGACATCTTTGTACCTATCTCCCTGAGCAATATTCAGGTTTCAGTGGACTTACAGACAGCACAGTGTAAGTGATTCAGAATGACCATACTGACTCAAGCACTTGCTATCTCTTTTCCAAGAGCTGTCAGACTCCTATGGAAAGAGTCTAGCATGGCAAGGAGGGACATGCTTCACCACATGCACACAGGTTGTAGACTCCAGAATCACCTGGGCAACTCTGAGACCTGCAAATTTCAACCTTCAATTATCAAGTTGTTTCCAACAAATTTCATCAAATTCTTATCTGTTTTCTGTTACACCTTTGGCATTATACCTGTGATAATGAATTCCACAGTTTTGTGGTGCAGACAAATACTGTAAAATTCAGATGTTTGAGTGGTTTCCCTTTAACTGTTAGTTTAGCTATTCTTCCTTTCTCCTCCCACACTAACAATTTGAAAACTTTCACAGTAACATTTTAAAATATATAATTCCAAAGCATTATCAAAACCTTTTTATGTGTCATCCAAACAAGACTTTTTTTGAACACCTTCAATGTACAAATTACATGGAAAAAAACCTGGGATTTTATAATGTTAAATTTTTAGGGGAAAAGATTTGAAATTTTTTGAGCAATTGGAAAAGGGAGAAATCCAAAAACAATAATGTAATGGTTTGGAGGACACATCTGTACTCTGATTGAAGTGTCTGATTCAGATGTTATTATCCCTGTGGTTGAGATAAGTTGTAACAGTGGTTATATGGAAATACCTGGCTGTGTGGCAATCCCACACACTTCAAGCAGTTTCACATGTAAGATCCAAGTTCCCATGACACCAACATAAACCAACAGCTTCCAAGAGTTAGTTTAAAAATGAAAAGTTTATGTGGGAGCCAAACAGTTATGCATAGGAAACAATGAAATAGTAAGTAACTCCTTTTATTACATTTTCATCTCTGATAGCCACCATACCTCCTGCTCTTAACAACTGGAATAAATCCATTACACATACCCGATCTGAAAAGGACAGAAAAGAAGAACACTGCCTAATGACTTTAAGAATGTGTGACAACAGAAGATAGGTGAAATTTTCTTCTCAGGCCTTGATAGTTGCAGGACTGCCAAAGGTGCATAAAGTCACAAAATAGAAAATTCTACAGGATTCTCAGCTTAATTTCTACACAGTTCTGGGTTTCAGCCAAGTCCTATAACATACCAATTTTCTTAGCTTTTAGGAATTCTTTTTATATGTTTTTGTAGATATCTTAAATTTTTTCTGCCTTTTTTGATCTGTTCATCTTTGTGCAGTGCCAAATTGTCAGTAGTTTTGCAGGACAGGAATTTCTCTGTTTGCTCTAAGGAGCATCCATTGCAGTTTCACTGATAGAATACTTCTTTACCTTAAGGAACCAACTGCCTCCAAACCATTTATCCATGTATATAAATTCATGTATATGTATTCATTTATATTGTTTGGTCATCCTCTGAGTCTGGATATTTGCACTTCATGAAGTCAATGAGAATTTTGCCATTGACTCCAGGGAGAACTAGATCAAGTATTAATTCCACTTTCCCTCTAATCTATTTGATCTTTTCAGTCTTCTCTCACACTGTCACATCAAATCTTCCTAAACTTCCCATTACTTTCAGCACTACCTTTTTGCAATTAGCTATGATTACAAGTTTAAAAATCCTCACTTATGGGAATCTTGTGGAAGTTCAGTCATCCAACCTCAATTGGTTCTTTGGAACTAGTATCACTTTGCTTTTATTTTTTATCTCTGTCTGAACCCCTTTAAAAGAAATTCTGGGCTCCAATTATAATAATTTTAAAGAAGAAAAAGTAAGGTGCAGAAGAGTTATATGATTGATTCAAAGTTTCTCTGCAAGTCAGCAAATCAAATTGCAACAAATTCACTGTATCACCTTTTCTTGCTTTATGGATAAAATTCACAAGTAACACAGCTCAATCAACTAGGTTAATTTAGAATGATGTATTAATTAAACTGAGCTCTGAGAATGGACTCCTTTTCCTGACACCAAAGAAGCAAGTTTTCCCTTCCAGCAGCAAGGAATTGTGTCAGAAGAAAATTGTCTTCTAACTTCAGTTTACACAAAAATATGAAGGGTTCTGTTATAATTTTCTGTGCCCAAAGCTTTTATCTTTTGACTGAATGCATGTTTTCCATTTCAAAATTTAGAAAATATATATAATGTTCACTTGGAGCAGGATGTAATGAAGTGCTTGACTTGTAGTGGAATCATTTTCCTTATCACTAGCTACAGAGTCAGTCAATTAAATGCTACCAGCAGGTCCAATCATACTAAATCCATGTGTATTAATGGATTTGGAGCAAATGACCAGGAATCACAGAAATTCGGAAAGAATGTCATCTTTCCTACCTCCTCAGTGATTAGTGTGGATTTAGCACCTAGGAAAAATATCCTGAGTTTTACCAGTTTGTCTCAAAGAGCATCAAAAACTTCCTGGCTATTTTGAATTGAATATTATTTACAGAAGAATTATGCAGTTTATTGAAGGCTTTTTTCTGTACTTTTGCTCTCAAATAGAGGCAATACAGCAACAGATGTAATAAGAAGTGTCCTCTTAGCAGTTCTACCTGCAGGTCTCTCCATAATAACAAATATCACCTGATAAATCTGTGGATGATAGCCCTGAACTAGGTACCAGTGTTGGCAGCAACTATGGGATGCATGGAGTGGGAGCACAAAGCAAAAGCCCTGGAAAATGGGACTGTGCGATGTATGATAAATCTACCATATATAAGAATTTAAAAATATGCATGTAACTAAATATTTTTTTAATCAAATCCCAGTTGCTCGGTTCGGTCCAGTATTGTCACAGATTCATTGACTTGGGTGTCCACTGAGCGCCTGAGGCAACAATGTTTGAGCACTGTAAAAGATAATCATTGATTTGTTTTCTCCTAAAAGGTATTTGTTCCAGGTACAATTCCTTAAATTTCTAAGAGAGTGAGTTTCAGTTCTGACTTTCAATTTTAATAAAACAAGCCAAACAAACAAAAAACCCAAACAAACCAACCCGATAAAACCCCAAAAAACCCCGAACAAGCAAACAAACAAACAAAAAGTAAACAAAAAAAACCAAAAAACAAAACACCAAACTACCACCACAAACCCCTACCTCAACAAAACCATGTGTATTCATTCTTTCTGTGGTCAATAGAGAGGAGATTTTCCCTCCTATTTCTGCAATAACTTGGTGATGGGAAGTCTATCCCATCTGAAATCCATCTTTTACACCTTGTATTGAAAGCCCTCCCACTAGAAAAAGAATACCTTATCTACTATGCAAACCCTTATTCACAATATTTTCTTTGCTTCTTTATTGAAGCACGTCTATTACCAAGAACAAAATTCATTGAAATACAGACTAAGAGGCAAAGTATGACAAAGGAAGCAAAGAGTAGGAATTACAGACAGACAAAAGAAGCTTGCCCATTAGGATGCTGCCTAGAAAAGATACCTCCTGTAAGGAGAGTTTGTTCAGTTTACATGAAGCAGTTTTGAAATTACCATAACATAACCATGAAATTGGCGCCAAGCTTCTCATCCCTGCATGCCAAGGAACTTGTGGGCAAAAAATGAAAGCAAAATAGTAGTCTCATTAGGAAAACACAGCATAAAGCAGTTACAACTACAAAACTCAGATGAATATAACTTCAGCTTAAACACTGGCTTCCATTTTAGGATCATCAATTTTGGGTTTAAGCACAAAACGTAACAAAAAATTGCTAATTATGAAGGAGTTATAAACACAGATACAGAGACAGGCTCTTGGTCCGCTAGAAATCATATTTATCTCCTTACATTATACTTTTTCAGGTTATCTTGGCTTGTTGATTAAATCTGCATGGATAGCATCAACAAAGATATAAAGATAAAAATTGCAAAAGGGAAGGGGAAGGAGAGGAAAGGAGCAGCACACTGATAAATGCAGCTTTGTGGAAGACAATAAGCCTTTATTTGGCAGTCTTAGAGTAGGAAGCAATGCAATGAGTTACTGGGAAGGGAAGTGTAAAGACTAGTTAGAGGAAAAAACGTCAAAGGGTTGGTAAACACTTCAAATACATTCCCAAACAGTTTCTGTCTAAGCTGCTTTTAAGACCTCACCCCGTTTTTGTTGTAGTATCTCCCCATAACCATCCCCCCAAAAAACTGCAGCATCCAGCCTGATTTCACCTTCCTGCAGACCAAGTCTATAATTTTTCTGTTTAGAGAGGACAAATCTCCCTGCTCTTTGGCACCAGGATTTTCAGGAGGGGAACACTGTGACCATAACTGATGACAGTCTTCATTTCTAGAAGCTGATCAACCGCTGTTTGGCATCATGTTTCCCTGACCTTGTTCTTGTTCCACTTCTCTGGACCTCATCCAAAGGCCTTCAGTCACGTAGTGTCTGAAATGAGACAAAGAATGACAGCAAAACCTTTATTAATCCTGAGTCGAAAGATGGCTTCATTGATCACAGATATGTAAATCATTGGATCCCTCTCTGAAACTGAGGGATATTTTAGGTCCACTCATTACAGTTCACATGAGCAAATTCAAAGACTGACTATAGAAAGCATTTATATGCATAGATGTGTTCTATCTGATGTGCAACATACAGCTGCTCTGTTTTATCTCTGCAATAAGAGGAGAAAATATAACAGTTCTATTTCCATCAAGCATAATGGCACAGTGCGATTTTTTACCTGAGAAATAGGAATTTACTGAAAGATTTCTATTGTACTTTTAAAAAGTCTAACTGATGTTACCAACACAAAAAGTCAGTATACTTATATTAACTTTTCCAAATCTGAAGAGAACTAGTAGTTCATAAAAACATCTCAGCAATTCAATGGAGACCAGTTTGGGACTGAAAGTAGATATAAAGCAACTGAATCCTCTATCACTGCTGCCTGTTAACCTTTCAGTAGGCTTTCTTTTGTTATCTATTTTTTATTTAGATGACCTGCACAGTCTTTCCTGTCAATTTCAGAAAAATTTTTGTGACTTCTGCCTCCTTAGAGAGTTGTTGTTCCATGTTTTCTCCTCACATGTTGTGACCCATTCTACTTCTATAAGGTTATTCTTTCATTTCAGAGACAAATTTTCTGGTTTGCCAATTTCTGTGGAATTGAAACATGAAAACCTTTCCTAAGCTGATTGCCTATCTTTTGTGTGTGTGCAGAGATGGGGGCATGTGGGAGGGAGAGGCTGGAAAGAGCTGGGAAGTGCCACATAGCAGTTGTTAATTCATATATCAAATTGCATTGATTTTATTATAGTAACACTGTCACTGTCACCCATTAGACAATGGAAACTTAAAATTAAAGCGCAAAAATTACAGTTGACACAAACCACCTTGAAATAAAGTTTTCTTACACTGAGCACAATTCTAGTTGTCCCTGCTTAACTCACTTTAGAAGGTATGGAGTTCCGTTAAAATATTTTCACATAAATTCAAAATCAAGTTATCACTGCTGAAGTGTGTATCCATCCCACATCAGGATAGCACTCAATTCTAAGTAAATGCTTGAGTCTGAGTTTGCACTGCTTTGTCAAAGGGTTGGTTAACTCCTGCGGGGGGTTAAACTGAGGCTGAGTCCTTGCCTTGTGCTTCATAAAATAACAATGTGAAAATTTAGAAGCTAAGACAAAGCCCATGGAGTTTTAATAGCAAATTTTCACTTGACATCTCTGCCTTAAGAATCCTTTATGCATATTTTAAGAAAAAATATTGTCTTTAAAAGGTGGAAAGATAGTGATAACTCAAAAATACCAGCATAACTCATAAATATCAGTTTTCTCATTTCCAGTATAGATTATAGATGGGTTGTCCTTTTAGCTACTATCAAATCTGTTGTTTTCCATTGTCATAGCATTAAGTGTTGAAAGTGGTAATAGTTAAAGGAAGTGCTCTTGTTTCTGTAACAAAAGTTATATTTAGAAAGTTCTCAAGAGTGGATATAATCAATGAGGTCTTTTAGGTACTGATACCGGAAAATACTGAGGTCTGTGTCTTCTCTTGAAGGTGAACTCAGTATTGCAATATATTATACTTTGTAAGATCTTCTGAGATTCAGGAGAAGTTTTCTAAGTATTGAATTGAAAATAGTTTCCCAGACAGTGGGAAACAGAATAGAATTCTTATTCCCACTATCAAATGAGGATTTTTCTCTATTCATCGTGAGCATATCTGATATGTGAGGATGTGTCTGAACATAAGCTATAAAATTCTGGGGTTTTTAAGAAAAAGTTTTTGTTAGTCAAATAAATTTGATATCCTAAGGTATTATTAGCTCCTTTTTCTTTGGTTGTTTTTTTTTTTTCTACCTTATACTTATCTGACATGAAGAGGAAAATTTATATGATACTTAATAGCCAAAAAGAGAGAAAAAGGTTTCAAATGTGGATAATGTGGATAAGGTTTTCTGCTCATCTCCAGAGCAAGTAGGTTCTTCCACACTCACAGGCTAATCATTCCTGCAGTTTCCAGCCCTTAGCTGGGTGTCAGTCTCCCCTAATGACTGAGACCTCAGTGTATAACCCCAGCTTGGCTTCCTTCACCATTAACTCATTCAGTTGCATGAAGTGGTGGTGGCTTTGAAATGTGTACCCCTGAACTTCAGGGACATTGGAAAGCTCAGAAAAAACAATGCTCTTGCAGCTTATTCTAATCAGAAAGTTGAAACCAAGTCCTGTCAATGAATTGAAATGTTTGTTTGTTGCAATATACAAACATATAAATAACTGATTTGTTCAGGCCCTCCAGTAAATCATTGGCTTGCCTTAATTTATTTTCACCCTACTTTTCAGACTTCTCTTGATGAACATCATCCAAGACAGAAATTAAAAACAACTGTTGGAAGAAGAGAAAATAAAAAACTACTTCAAGCCACTCAAAACACAGAAACTTGAAATTTTATATCTACTAGGTATGGTTGCTTAATTCAGTCAAAATAGAGGATATCCTGAAAGTTTTTTACCACTAAATGCTCTTTAGGAGTATGAGTTCATTACATTAAGAGGCAAAAGAGGTGGAGATTAAATGAGGTTTACGGTCTCCTGAGTCTCTGGAGTCAAAGGGAAATGCCCTCATCCCATCAACTACCATCACCAAAATACACCCACATAGAAAAAGAGACTTTTTATTCTTGAGGTAAATATAGATGAAGTTTTGTCTTTATTGTTCAAAATGTGTGGGATTTTATACCCAAAATCTAGAGAAGCTCAATACCTGACTGAAATAACCTTAGAGAAGGTTACATATTGAGGGCTGAATTCAGGATGCTCTGTGAAAGTACATCTGTTTTATATGAGACACACAATCTGTCTCATTCCAACCTGCATTTCTGGGTCACTTGAGACATTTAAACTACACTTATAATTAACAGCTATTTTTAAACAACGAAAAAATAGAGCACTGGTAAGGTACAAAAGCATTAAAATTGCCCCAGTTTTGCTTTTCAATAGGACACACCACTGCAATATGCTTCAAGATCAAAGAGAGCTCAGAAAAAAGAGACAGGCTGATCAGTGGGGATAAATTGTTCCCATTATGATGGTATAAGAATAGGGTTCTTTCAATTGAAACAATTTAATAACCACATTCATTACATTCTTGTCCACTTGGTTTTATCTGAACAGTTTTTGCGTAACTGGGGAGCAAGTTCAATTGAGCTTATTCTCTAGAAATTAAGATGTGCGGGATTTGACATTCAGAAATTAGGCACTAATAGTCAGCAAAGCAGTTGTCTTGAGATTCTCTCTGGATATAGCTGGATCTGCCTATGACTAATTATGTCAAATGCAAATGTATTCTCTAAAAGACACACCAAAAAATTTAATTAGCTTGTTTCCAGACAGCTAAGGTTATACTAGAGCAATGACAGCTATCAGAGCACAATCTTTTCCATGTTTATAGCATCACTTTCATAAAAACAGAATATGGGCAAGTCCAATACTGCTGTTTGTAAACTTCTTTTTTTCCACCATCAAAGCAGAAGCAGTTTTTAAGGACCAGTCTTTTACAATTCTAAAAAAAGCAACTGAGCGGTATCTCTGAGGTGACATTTTCAGCTACATTTTTATAAGAAAGAAGAGCATCATTGATAGATTTCCCTCTTCCTCTAGTATACTGACTTATCAGCGGACACCTATGTTTCAGCAAGGAGAATTCCCCAGCAGACACCTTGGTGGAGGAAGATTGAATTTGCCAATTCTCAGCTGCATGGTATTGTGGGAAGCGTGGGGTAAAGTGCCATGAGGCTTGAAATATGGTGTGGGTGTTAAGAACAAATCTGAACAAACACTCTTGAGAAGAACCAAATCCAGAGATTGCAGACAATTATAAAGCCCACCATACTCATTTCTGCCTGCTAGTCTCACTGGTAAAAGTAACAAGGGAAGGAGCATTTAAAAGACATTTCCTAGTGCATTTGGGGTCCTTCCTTGTTTTCTTGTCACTGCCAAACCAGCAAAGAGTAAAGGACTGTTGAAGCATTCATTGAGTAGCAAATGCATAATAGCAGCATTTCTTCCCTTTCCCTCTGCTCCCTTCTTTTTTATCAGAAGACAAAGTGCAAAAACTGTGGAGTTATCTTTGCCTCAGTGAAAGTTTATAAATGGATGATGATTCTTCTCTTACTTGGCTATTTCCGCAAATGGAATTTGCAGTATAAATCCATACATGGATCTAATATTGAAGAAAGGGTATAGACTTGTACAAATCACTGGAAAGATAAATATGCCATATAGATCAATAAATAAAACCTAGTTCCAAAAAAACCAAGCTCCAGCATTCCAGACCAATTATGATGTTATTTACTGCTTACATGATTGCTAGTTTGATGTTCTCCTTATTCATTTTACACTATAGGCATTTGTTTTGTTGAAAGATATATAACTGATTTGTAAATAGAAAATGATATAAATAGATTTTATGTCTCATAAAACTGTTAATCCATGCTCCATATTAAATATGTGCTGTACTATTTTTTTGTACTTAGACACATCTCTAGTATAATTAAAATAAAGTATGCTGGCTTTATTTTTTCAGTAAGTCATTTCCTAGCATAGAGCTCAAATAACAGTGCAACTGCAGCATGAAATGTGGTTATAATAGCCTGAACCACATTTCCTGAAACTAAAACATCAGAGATAATAGTGTGAAGGTACAAATTAAATGCAAATAAAACAGATTTCCCATTGTTGCTAATCCCTGGATTAGATTTCAGTGAGAAAATTAGCTGTAATATTTAAGTTCTTTGTATTGTAATCATTGATATATTAACAGTTCAATTTACAGAGTTTGTGTAGAATTATTGCACAGGACTTTGAGAAAGCCACACATTCACCTTTTACACCCTGAGTGGATGTATTCTGTGGTAAATAATATCTAACAATATCTGGCATCTAACACAGACACTATTAGAAAGCCAGTTGTGATTTTAAAAAAGGTATACTTTGGTAATGGATACACATCAGGTTGCTACCCTTTGACTTTTTAGTTGTATACTATCTTTTGTGCTGTCTTAAGTTGAACAATAGATACACTGGTACAACTGCCATTTTTAAATTAATTTATCATTTTAATAAGCTTAATAAGAGCAAATTTATAATAATCTAGCAAAAATAATATATTAACCAAGTTCATAGATTAGTATATATTTATTTAAATGTCCACATTATGCATTCACATAATTTTAATAAAATAAATGTAAAATGAGTTAGGCAAATACATGCACACTTTATACATGGACAGTATTAAAATATTTCAGGAAATCATCAAGATGTTTAAGAAAGTTAGTCCTATTTCTTTGAGAGGTCATTTAGTGCCACTTACATTAGTAAATACTTGCAGCATCACAGGACCATGTGATGTGATACATTTGTAGCCTACCTTGCAGCTGTGAGTAGTTCAATATGCAGCTGGAATATACACCCAAGACAGCTAGGCAAATCCCTTTTAAGACAGCCCTGTGTCAAAGATCTATGTACTACCATTTGAAGGGGCAATTTTTTTCTCTCTTTTTGAAAGGCCTAATTTTTGGCCTTTCAAATGGAATTACACCAAGAAGAAAAAAAAATCAACAACATCAACAACAGCAACAACAACAGCAACAAGAGAAGTTGCACTTTTCTTACGTCTTCTTGTTTTGACAGAAAAAACATCATTATTTTGTCTGGTTCTTGGGGTTTTCCTGACACTTTGTGTTGTGATTACCTCTATGAAATACCTATCTATGAAATGTTGAATTTGAATTTGACCTGCTGCTCAAGCTCTAACTTACAGACTCAGTTCCCATGTAAGTAGGCCACAGGTGAAACTTGCAGATACATTTCATTCTCAGCTGAACTAGTGCCAAAGCACATGAAGTATCAAAAGGTGAAGGAAACCCACTTAAGAGCAATTTAGAAATCTTTCTATCTCTTTCTCTCCCCTCTCTCAGAACACTAAAGATCATGGGTCATTAGGAGGCTGATAAATTATCCAGTTTCATATTTCCACTGACAGAGAAGAAGGAATTTGGTCCAAAACCTCTGAAGTCAATCACGCTGGCCTCAGTGTGATCAGAACACTTGAGACATCTGTCTCCGTTCATCTGATTATTTAGTACGAACTTTTGTAACTGAGAATAGGCAGTGAATAGTAGATCCCCTTACACTTCCTGTTGATGCTGCTCCCATCATACTGTCAGGAGCACGGCAATAGATACCTTCCCAGCTTTTGGTTAGGTCCCAGAGATCAGACCTTGTCAATAAGCAATGGCACAATGTGACTGTGTTTATAGGCTTTAACATCAGAGCAATGTTAAGTAAGCGTCCACACTGTTTTCTGTTTAAGAAGATTTTTACTTTTAAGATATTGTAGATTTCACAATGCAAAAATATCTGTATGAAGTGCAAGACTTTTATTTTTGCAATTAATCTGTAATGAACAGCTAACACTATCATCTGAGGTAGGTAGGTGACATACAGATTGATAAATAAAAGCCACTCCTGAAACATCAAGCACTATCATTCCTAGATATTAAAGTTATTATTTGTTGCTCAAGTGATTGCTAGCTAGGGCTTCTGTCTGACTTGCAAAACCTACTGCAAACCTTCCCAAGAAAATCACCATATCATAATGCCATTGTAATTCATATGAAGAAAATTCCCCACAGAGAGATGAAAGCATGTGAATCCTGCACTCAGTGAAAGCAGAAATACTAGTTAAGTTTAAGAAAATGGCCGTGTCCAAACAAACTGTGTTCTCCTCCCTGAGGAAATGTGTCTCAGCAGTCTCAATGCCAGCTAAGGTGACAAAGGCTTTTGTCTTGCCCAGAGATGTGTGGTTTAGTCTCGTTGTCAGTTTGCTGTCAATAGCTTCTCACACACCAGGGCCACTTTGATGACAGGAATCTATTAAAGCATGAGTTGTAAGCCTCGGTTTTGCTCCTCCACGCAATTCAGTTTCTGACTGTTCTTGCAGGGCTGGCCCCACCCCAGGACTGCCCCATGAAGGTCCAATCCACTGGCAAATCACCCAAAAGCAGTTGATAGTAGTGGAGGGTCTGTGCTAGGCATCATCCCATCTTCAGAGAAGTTTCCCTAATATTTCTTTCAAAGGCATGTCTGCACATTTTGTGTTAACTGAAGTGTTGATCTTTTCCCAAGTTCCAGCATATCCAGTCAACTTCCAGGTTATCAAGGTAAACTCCATTGCTTCTTCTTCTTTCTTCTACTCACTCATCTCTACCTTCTGTAATGTAGAATCCACTGAATTTTTTACTGGTATTTTTATAGAGTTGTTTCAACAAGTTCCAACAGCTTGCTGTGCTAGCTTTTGTTTATGAATATTCTTTTTATTAGGTGATAATCACATTTATTTCTACCATCTGAGGTTGGTGCAATGCATTACAGAATTGTGGGGGTTATGTATCCTTTTATATCATATTTTTTAAAGTCGGCAGATCGCCATGACTTTGAAGTAACAAGATCTTTTGTGAATTCAAACTTAATCTTGCACTTTACAGCAACTGGTAGCATGAGGCTGATACTGGTCTTTCTGTTGAGTTATGCTTGACTTGGCTGAAAGAGGAAGAGAAAATGAAGGGGCCATGGGCAAAATTAGTAAATCAGAAATTATTCAGAAGCCAATGGGAGAATACCTGGCAATTGACATTGATATTAATAAGTCAATGGGATGGAAAAGAACCTGCCATGGGAGACATTTGAATGTACCAGAGCAGTGTGAGGTACAGTGCAAAGAGTATCTTGCTCTACTGTCAGGTTCACAATCTCTTCCATTCCCTTATGAAATCAGCTGCAATTAGCTAATGAGTTCAAACTTATTTGGACATGGGCATAACTTTTCCATGACCAAAAAAAAGTTCTGTTTCTTGGAAGCCAGGGTAGAAAAAAGCAATAAAAATTAATCTTGCTGTAATGTCTTAATTTTTACAAACATCTCTGGCTGTATGTCCAGCTCTTACAGATTATATCAACCAGGCTCCACTTGACAGGCTGGAAAGCCTGTGCTAAAGTCTATGAATGAAATTTTGGACTCATGGCAAATAACTGAGTCATCATGTCCCAAAAGTCCAAGGAAATCTAGCCTGTCACCTGACATTATATAAAAGTCTAGATAAAAGAAAACTTTTAATTTTTTGAATGCGATTTTTCCACTTTTTCTTCATTGTGTTTTACTTCATCCTATCAAATGTCATAAGTATTTAAAACAAATATTGTTGATATTATTAGTTGTGGTACCACACTGATGTGGACTTGCATCTCAAGGGGTGATGGTGTTAGTCTCTCTGTCTTAGAATGAGGGTAATAACTCTGAAGAAACTAGTCAAATTTTTTTTTTGGCTGGCACGTAATACTGAAGCTTTTAGTGGAACTAGATACAACTGACCACAGAATCTTAGAATATGTGCAAGAGATCATCAAGTCCAACTTTGATCCCGGACAAGACTATTCCCAAGTGCTACACCATGTGCTGAAGAGGGTTGTCCTTCTTAATCTTTTTGAGCCTGCTTAAATTCTGTCAGGCTCGGTGCTTAGACTACTTCCCCGAGGACTTTATTCCAGTGCCCAACCACCTTCTGGGTGAAAAACATTTTTCTAATATCCAACTTAAAACTTCTCTGACACAACTTCAGGCCATTTCCTCACATCCTGCCCCAGGTCATAATAGAGAAGAGATCAGGATCTGCCCCTACTGTTCCCCTCACAAGGAAGTTGTAGACTGAGTGAGGTTTCCCCTCAATCTCCTCTTCCCCAGGCTGAACAGAAACAGTGACCTTAGCTACTCCTCATATATCTTCCCCTCAAGATCCTTTACTGGTTTTGTTGTCCTTTGTCCTGCTGAACAAACATCAGATACAGCATTGCCTATGTGTTGCCACTATCTGTGTGCATATTGTGTATGCACAGTAACTACTGTAACTGTAATTGTACTGTAATATAATTTTTCTCTTACTAGTGCTTATTTTAGGAAGGAACTCTAATTTACATCATAAACATGAGGTTTACTCCATTAGGTGGTTTAAGATGCTGAGATTGACTTATGTAAATGCTGCAGTGTTTCTACGATTATGCACTCCGGGTATCAGCAGTTTTAAGTCATTAGTTACCATAGTTAAAAGATACCTATTAATTAAGTTAAAATCAAAAATTAATACTTTTCAGAATAGTTCAGAACCAATTTCATTTTTATGAGCTCTTATGAGCAATTTAAGAATTATTTTTGATATAGTGTTATAGAGGTGCCATTGTATAAGAAAGTTGCAAAGTATAAGAAAATGTGGTACAAGAGAAATGCAAATCTGCATAAGCCTCATTGGGATTTAACCCTTTCAGAGCTGAGAATAGCATAAAGGGCTTGACTTTTTTTTTTTGTCGTACAAATATATATAGACTGTACACAGACTGAACCCCTCACTTATACTACAGCCTTAACAAAAATGCATTCAGTTAATCTAAGTAATGTAGAATCGTGACTTTAAAAAAGTAATTCACTTCTTTAAAAACTAGAAGGAAAATGAATATAGTGCAATAAAATTGTTGAGTAGAGGAATCTATCTGGACATTTCACAAAACATTTCATTATGTTGATAATTCCCAGAAGTGCTCTCAAGAGTGCTTTAAGCTGAAGATTACTGCACTGGATCTGATGGACTTTTTTTGTAGCCCCTTTAAAAGGCAGTGAACCGTTTTTCTATTTTATTTAAATAATGCCCCTTAAAATGGATTTTTAGAGGTATAATAACTCCTTAAGAGTCAGTTATGCTAAACAGTTTCTCTTGATAGAAATGTTGTAAAACTCATTAACTGCACAATTTCAGATGCCGGCTTGGTGAACACTAACTGACATGTGAATGGCCAGAGTTTGTAAAATAAATTGAAATAGTTGTTGTATCATACAGCTAGCAATGCACAAGCTGTAAGCCACAAGGGGCTCAAACCTGACAGAAAATTACTTCAAGATGAATGAAAAGTGCTTGTTTCTCTTTATTAGTTTTTAGAGAACAATGAAAATGTTGAATTGTTTACAGAAGGGTTGATTAAATGTGGTCAGTAGGGCCATGTCCCTACTGCTAACTGTTAGCCTTCCCAGCATCCAGCCTCTTCCCTCCACCCCATGCATCTTCTTATAGACTATAATGGTCACATATCTGTGTGTGAAATGTGCTCATTTTGACATTCCTCTGCTGCTCTGAGCTGTTGAGGCCTTTGTTAGGTAAAACACTGTTGTCAAGCCTAACAAGCAGCTCATGCAATTTGCTGGACACTGCCACAGAGAATAGCCCTGCTATGAATTGCTTCAGCATCTAACAATGCTTGGTTCAATATCGAAATACATATGCATTTCTTTTCTTTGTTCAACCCTGAAACTTTCAATATTTTGAAGAAATACATATTTTACATTTTAAAAAAAACTTAAATTAGTTTGACATCCCAGCACACTGTTTGTTTTATTCTTCCATTGTATTACAACGGGAGGGGGGAAAAGAGACTAGTTGCCCTTTTCTGAGTTAAATTCACTTTCTATGTGGTACTAAGGGCACAAAGGGGAGATGCACTATGCCACAACATATTCTAGGGGATTATCTGGTCTGTTTTCAAAGCAATTCAAATTAAGGCCACTTTAGGAGAAGTGGTATTTGCACAAGATGGCAACAGAAAATGTCCCTTTGAGGCAGTGACTTTAAAAATAACTCAAAGGTCAGGTTCATTTAGCAGTAATCAAGACAGTAAAAACCACTGTGTATCTTACTATGGCAGTTGAACAAAATTGTCTTCCTTTTTTTTTCCCCTTTCTACCCTGTTCCATAGCCTTCATCCCTTCCCCCTCTTACCCAGAAGAAAAATCAACCACTACTGTGTAAAGGTTTGAATGCTGTTTGTGGCAATCTGTCACTTTGCATAGTGTTCCGCCCTGATGTGAAAGCAGGTTTTTCTTTTTTTTTCTGTCTGTAGAACATGCTTTTCCAGGCCTATTATGCATATAAACAATGGTATATGTAATTACCTTTCTGGGGTGGCAATTATTTCTCAGCATAAAAGCTGAAGTTAAGGCAGTCCATCCTGCTGCCCCCACCTCCAAATAAAGGATATCCTAAACATCAAACAAACAAAAATAAAATCATTTTGGGATGAAATCAAGGCTGCCTGTGTCAGCCTGGGAAGGGACAGATACTATCACTGCAGCCTCTAAATGTCAGCATGATCTTGTTTTTTCCCCAGGCAGTAATTACTTTACATTTTGTTTCAGATTGAGTCATTTCAACCTTTGCCTAGAACCCAGTTTTTGCACCCCACCTCCTTATACTGAAAACTTTTGCGCTTTTGCTAGGGCGGATTTCCTTGGCAATACTGTGGGTAAGAAAATACCATACCTGTCATGTCAAAGCTGTTGGAGGGTGCGAAATGCTGACTTTCTTGTCTTGCTTCAAGCTATGGGAGGTTATGCAAGGTGGTGGGTTGAGAGAGTGAGAGATGTGTGTCCATCTTGCTGTGTATGGTTACAGTCCTCAGTGTTACTTTCAGCTGGATGTCTATGGGCAGATCAGTCATAGTATCAGACAATTTAACTTACCTCAAGGTTTCCACTATTGCAATACAAAGTAATATGATTAAGTTCGTGGTGAAAGTTCAGGTCAGACTACCCTAAATCCCCTTAAACACATCTGTCAAGGATGGTCCCATTTCTAGTTCTCTGGTCAGAGACTCACTGATGCTACTTGCTTCCTCCAGTGAGAGCCATGGAGGCTCTACCAGGGTAGAGGTGGTATATGCAGCAGCGTCCATCAGCAGCTAGAAACTGCTCCTTATGTAATTCAGGCATACAGCAAAATATCAGCTCAGATACCGCCCACCTGTACATTTACAAAGCCAGCATAAACTGCCATTTATATCCAGAAAAGTGAAGGGTATGATACTGATGCTACAATGAAAGTCACACAGCAGCATGTGTATCTTCGTCATTTTTTATGCAAATCAAATATTCAAAATTCAAATTCAGTTTATTGGCAACAATGTATGTTTATATTTGTAAAAGGGTGTCTTGTATCCTTTATCAAATAAGGGAGGACATTTCTGAGTCCTTAATAAACATTTAATTCTCAGAATTTAGGGCCAAACCGAAGTGGATTTGTGTAAGCTTCTTTTGCGCCTGACAATGTTGGTGTTAGTGTGCATAACAAGGTATTCTTAATGCAGACACTGAATGGTGTTTTAATGATTAATCTTTAATTCTCTCCTACATCATACATACAGGGAGGCTGGGTGTGTGAGTGTTCTTTCTGTGTTACATGCTTATACAAATTGAATTATGAAGGGAGGAGTAGGGCCAAGAAACAAACACAAAACATAAACTCAAAACATGATTAGTGTCACCCTGCTCATCTCATATATATGGACCTTTTATCATTTACAAAGGTGTTAGCAGGCACACACCCTAGTTTTCTATTTAAGACTGCAGCAAAAGAAAGAAGTAGATGAACAGGTTAAAATTTCCTTTCTTTCGATTCTCCTCTCCAGTTTCTTTGCTGAAGGGACAATGGGAAGCAAACATACATAGATACCCAAGTTCTTCAGTCCAGAGACAACATCAGTGTATCAACTGAACTGAATAATGTAAGCAACTTTCCCAAATTTGTGTCTGCTGGTGATGGCAACAACCAGGGAAATAGGCATCAGAAATAGTCTTTGGTTTTGTCAGCCTGGTAGTGGGTAGAAGAGAAACTAGAATCTGCTGCAAAATGGAAATCTCAATCAGCTTTGCTGGGGAATCATAGCTTTAAAACTTTTTTTCATTCAATGGATGTGAATTAAAATAACAAGAGCCAAACCAGAGGAAATATTAATCGTGCCACCAGGATCTGTATCTAACTCTCTTCCTTGCAAGTTTGAGTTGGTGGTTTTGGAGTTGCCCCAAGTGCTGATTCCATCATTGCTTTGGCTGTTGAGCTTTCTCCATGAGGAAACATTTTCCCTTGTTATGAAGAAAGTTCTGAGGGCCATGTTCACCTCTGCATCTGTGCAAATATTTTGAGAAGGTTTGAGCTAAGATGTGTTAAATGAAAGGAGAAAATGATATACTGTGAGATGATGGCATCACAGGTGGTGGTGGTACCTAAAGCTGGTATTACTTGCCAGCTATCTTTTTGTACTGCTTTCCTTTTCTACACCTCTTTTCCTAAGAGGATCTCAAAACACTTTGCTTACAAAAGTCTGGAGTTATAGCATTATTCTACAATGGAAAATTATTACAACAGTTGTTTTAGGGTGAATACACTGAAAAATAATATAATATAAAATCAATAATAACAAAATATTGTCACTAAAATTGAAAATAGAACAACACATCCAGACTGCAGCTAAGCCGACTCCCTCCTTTTCTCTTGTTATGGGCAAGGAAAAATACCCAAAACTTACCAAGTTATACTTCCTGTGCATTTAATCAGACCTGTTTGCAGGATGAAGAAGCAGCTGTGAAACTGTCCTTCTCTACAAAATTATGTAAAAAATATTAATTTGGTTCCCTCTTTTCTGACCGAAAACTTTGCTCAGAAAGACAAATTACAAGCTCAAAGAGATAGGAGAGCTTCTGGATCTGATATCTTTTTAACAGAAAAATAGTCTGTTTGGGAGTCTTGTATGCAACATATAACATTGTCCATTTTGCTATGTGAGGGCATAATGACTTCATCTCCTCTGATCTGCCCCCATAAATTGGGACTTGGCCCACATTTTTAAAATCATTATTTTCTTTCACCAGATACATTGGTTTAGGAACTTTAATCTGGTTAATAGTGAAATTATTATTCTCATCTGTTTTCACAGTTTTGACCTCCAGAAAACACCATAGGTAACAGTAACACTGCCTTCCCATAGGACACCAAGATTTCTACTAGGAAGTCCCTATTAAGCACAGATACCTCACCACTTTTATTTCAGCTCAAAGTAATTCAGTGCTCAGCGAATTCAGTCTTACCTGTTCAGGTTATAGGCTTTGACAACCGCATAAGCCTGTAATTAAGGGGAGGACATGTTGTAGTAACTACAAGATGTTGCAGTTTTCCTCATTGTTTAATGTTGGTGGGGTAAAGCAGCACAAGCAGAGAAAGAAGATGAAAGTAAGTTGAGTTAAACACTGAACTCCTTTGTGCTTGAAAAGAGTGTAGGTATCAGACCAATAGTTCAAAGGTTCAGTGTAAATACTGTTCATTCTGTTTTTCAGTTGTAAAAATAGTTAGTGGAAAGATACCAAGCCTTAATGCAAAACAAACTCAAATTTTACACAGCAAAGCCAGAAACATAAAATGTGACCTCTGTTCCCTGATACAGTGATACTTGAAAATATAAACCTTTGACCTCTGTAAACATTATTTCTGATTTCCTATGCCTATGACCTGCAGGCGGTTTATGTTCTCCCATGGGTTTTTTACTCCAGCTTTCTAATCTGCAATTACTTATGCAGTAATTCAAATCTAATTTCAATATTGACTGCTATATTGAATCCACAGTAGTTGACTGATACATCACATTCCAGCTGTCATTTTCTGATTCCATTAAGAATGAAACATTAAGACTTAATAAAAAAAGGAAAAAAAATATCTAAAGAGTGATCACAGTGAGTCGATTTTTCTGTGTTGCATTGTCCTCTAAGTTCACATTGAACTTATATTGCTCATAGTACTTAAAGAGGTACATTTCTATTAAAAAATAAAAAAGGTGAAGAGTGTCTACAGTGCATATGATAATCCTTTCTTCTTACAATCTGGGAGCAGATCACAGCCTTGCCCACTGCTTTGTCCATCTGCGCAGATTGTGTGTCCCCCCTTGAAGGATTTCACTAGTATTGCTAAGTCAACCCCAAATAGCCTTCTTTGGGATCAGCCTTCACCTGTTTTTGCAGGAAAGCTTTGGGCTGAATCCCAAAGGTCACTTAGCCC
This sequence comes from Petroica traversi, assembly GCA_025920805.1. NCBI lineage: Eukaryota > Metazoa > Chordata > Aves > Passeriformes > Petroicidae > Petroica > Petroica traversi. The sequence continues at coordinate 245,689 of JAHLSL010013373.1, forward strand.
CAGTGTCTAGCCTACTGCAAGGACAGTGCTGGGAGCAGCTAGCTTGGTGATGACATATGGTGGTTCTCTCCTTCAAGTGCAAGGCCAGTCCAGGCTAGGTCAAGCACAGAACATACATGATGGTATGAGCATACAGGTGCAGTTGGAGTGATATAAGTGATGACTTTTTCCTCTAGGGTTCAGCATCACTGCCAATTTGGCCTTAACAGGACAGTGAAATAGCTCATGTCAGTTCCCAGCATTGTAGTCTCCTAGACACAGGGATGTCTGGATGTGTTGATCTTTTGTTTGTACAGTACTGAGCACAGAGGGATGCTGTCCTCTAGCTGCTGCACAGTGTCCCACTTCAAATATTTAAAGTAGTGCATGAACACCAAATGCTAAGCTCACCAGTATTACAGAAAGCAGCTGCTGACAATGGCATACCAGTCAATAATTAAAAACCTGTTCCATCAATAGCTTTAATTTCTGCTTTGAAGAGTAGACAAGTAAAAGCTCTGCTGCATCACTAGTTTGTCTCCCTGCACTGTTTTGTAGCTTTCTTTTTAACATAAATACTTATGACCACCAAAAAGAGTGAGCTGGTATGTGGATTTGTATCTTATGCTCTTTGAATCAATTTCTGCCCTACTCCAGAAGTACCTTAAAAGAGAATATTCTTTTGTCTGTACTTTACATACATCTTGATGAATACTCTCAAGTGTAGTCTGAAAAATTTATCTGATTTTTTTTTCTGATCACTTCCATTTTGATTAAATGTAGGATTAAAAGTGAAATCTGTAAGGGCTGCTGATGATCAATGTGTGGAAAGTACCTCATATTCCTTTAGTAACATTTCTGAAGGGGAGAATCATATGTCATGGTCATGTGCAGCTGCTTGGCAGGTGGCAAGAAAAAATACCCTAGTATTCTGATGTCAATTGTAAGGAGAAATCATTTATTCTGTCAGATTTGAAAAAAGTACTCTGATTTCCTTTCTACCTGGGTATTTATTAGGGATTTCTCATGTTATTTAGGTGCCACTAATCTCATCTTAAAAGTAGATTCATTGTTCCGTATCTGGAATTACATTGATAATGTGAAAAAAATTGAACTGATCTGAATTGTTGCACATTAAATGGTCTGGTTGATATTAAAACAGGTCTACTTTCCCAAATTTTTAGACTACAATTCTGCTACCTGTGAGCCGAATGCCACTCTCACTTTTTGAAGTTCTTGTGTGAAAGGCTGCACAACTCTGACACTTTCCAAAGACAATCTGTATTAAAATTTTCCATGCTCCCAGAAAGCAGTGCCTTCCTTCTCAGGAGAAATCTCAGATCTTCATGGCATCTCATCATGCCAGACACTAAGAGAAATACACCAATATTATAAGACTATGGCAAGCACTTCATTCCTGAGGTTTTAAAGGTGGTTTGACCTATTGATCTGAAGTAATCGGTGTTGTAACAGCCAAATAAAGGTAGGGAGATTTTTTATTTATTTAAGTAGACATTCATATGAGGTGTACTGAATGCTAAAGCTTATTGTGTAAAGAAAAAGCAAATTTTTGCCTCAAAATTATGAAGAAAGTAATTACAACAGTTATTAACTCACCTCTCTGTCAGAAAAATTCTCATGTCTCACCCATCCTTTTTTATCTTCTCTGTCCCTGGATGCCACTTTCAGTATACAAAGGCAGGTTTGGAGACTCCCTCAGGTACTGAAGCTTTGTCTAATATTACTATCAGAGCAGGCTAGACCACTTGTCCGAGTTTGTTGTGCCATCTCCCACAAGGCTCCAGGCCTTTCTACCCTCTTGGTCCATTCCTCATCAGGAGGCTCAGGATCCTGCTGACACCAGAATCCATGATGACAGGTCCTGTGGCAGTGAAGGCAAGGCAGAAATGAGGGGTTTACATATGCCAAAAAAAATAATTTTATGTCAGAAAACTGTTCATAATTGGGCCTCTGACACTTTAAATTTTAATGGTAATAGTAATACTGGAACTTTGAAAGACAGCTTTTAATGGCTTCACACTGAATCTTTCAATTACTCTTTGTAACTCTCTTTCTAGAGCATGTGCCTCATGGCATTGATATCACTGTCCAAATCGAAAGTTATGCCTATGTACACTATGCAGGGCTCTTGCCTGTCTCCAATGCCAGCAACTGGGCAGACATATGAGAAGACATTGTTCCCAGGTCTGAGAAAATCCTGGTAGCCCCATGCCATAAAATTTGCACAATTCTGGCGCAGATTCTGCCTTCTGCTGTACCTGGGTGATGCTCCTGCAGGTACAGCTTTTGGTGTAAGGACAGGTAGACCTGGGAGAAGCTAGGCAGCCCTGTCAGTGACCAATATTCTGATTATTATTGCAGTGACTGTTGAGGCTGTCATTACACAGAGGCACTGGAGCAGCCAGAGACAGCAAATGTCTTGCAGTCTGGAAGCAGACAAAGTGGGCAAGAATTTCCTTCAAAGAGAGCAAAACACAGCAACCCAAAATGATTCCAGGGAAAAAAAATGTAGAGGAGAGAAAGATTCAGATGTGTAATATTCTGATGTAACTTAAATCCATATCATGGGCTCTGTCACTGTTTTTACTGCAAGCTCTGTTTTACTGTTTAGCCTGACATTATGGTATTTGTGCATACCTGGTACCCAATCTCTTTAGCTGCAGTTCCAGTCCTGAACCTAGAGAAAAGCACAAAGCTGACAAGAAAAGTGCTCTGTTCTGTGTGATCTAAAAATACAGTTTTAAACTCGAGAACAGAAGAAGGTCTCAGAAACAATTACTGTAAAACAGGTTTTGTGAGAAACCAGTTTTGAAAATGAATGGGATCCCTGGTAAGGAAGAGGCTAATTTTATACTGGTTATGCCCTACACTGATGGGAGCTAGAAGTGGTTGAGCCTGTAGTTTACAATAAATGGGTGATAAAAAGGCAACACTTTGTCCTTTCATTAACCCTATCTGGATAACTGGAAATCTGCATATGGGAGCTGAAACCCAGCTGAGACTAGACTCCTATCTGCTCCGGCTTCTAGGCCTGATGAAAAGCATGAGGATGGAGGCCACATAAACTACTCTGTTTGTGCAGTTCAGAGACATTTGAATAATCCAGGCTTTAATTTTAAACAAATTAAGTGCCGGGCACTTTATGGTTGTGAAGAAATCTCCCTGAGGTATGAGTGAAGTATGGATAAAAGCAAAGTCCAAGGCAGATTGAGCGGGAAATGGCAGTGAAGAGGAATGAATGCTCTATAATGTAAACAGAAGTGCAAGAGATGGGGAATTTTTCACATTTTATTAAATCAGACTTTTACAGTAGTTATTGAAAGCAAAAAAACACTGAATTATATTTAGATAGTAGTTCCATAAATAATGTGTGTTTTCGCAGCAGTTGCAAAGTCTGAAATTTATGTGCTAATTACAGACCCCAAATCATCTCATCAGTTCGCAATTAAAACTGAAATATTTTCACACACGATGTGAGCCCTGTATTCATAGCAACAGCTAAGAGACACGCTGGTTATAGTTTGCTCCGTAAATATGAATATTTTATGTTTGAACACAATTGTTCCACTATTGTTGTCCTTACATTTGGTATATTAAAAACTGAAAGAGTTTAAAACTGAGTGCCTCATTTTGGATTGTTATTTCATTTGGAAAAATTATTCTGTTTATAGTAATGTATACACTGCAAAATCTAAGGGAATTATGATTATTGAAAGACATAGAGAAAGAAAAATTTCTGTGAATTGTTATCTCCTTAATAAATATTGTAAAAATCCATACTTTTAAAACCCTATAGGGACAGCAAAGGGCAGGAAGAATGCAAAATTAGGATGAACATTGAATAATTCAGCAGATTGTTATGTGTTTAGATCTGATTGGCCCACACTGAGATGCTGCCCATAAAAATGATTTCCCCTGGTAGCGTTGGTCCTGGAGTAGGGGGCTTAAGGTGTCCATAAAATAGGAGAACAAGGCTTACTGGAACTAATAATATCATGGTTGTGCAGAATTATTGATGATCTTTTAAAAGGTCCAGATTGATTTCATCTTTCTTCAGATTTTATCACTCGCTCTTTCTTAGTCATGTGCAGTCACTAAGGCAAAGAGAGATAACAAGTGTTTGATGTATGATAGTTGAGCCACTTTTGTCAGAACAGCATTTTAAACTGTTCTTGTATTTGATACTCCCAAGATGTAGATGTTCGTTATTTTCTAATCCAGCTGATAAGAACAGACAGTCCTGGGGTTGGATCAAGAGGTAAGCCAAGTTTGTGTTAGGGCAACAATGCCAAAAATCACAGTAAAAATTAAAGAGGTCCTCTTTCCTTGCACTGGAACCATTTCCATTACTGATTAAATGGATATAGAGCTGCAGAGGACTGTCATCTTACTGGGAGAACTTTATATCCTTTATTATTTGCAGTACACACAAACTTTTCAGAATGCTGCTTAAGCTTTTTTGAATATATTAGCTGTTTCAATTCAATTTACCCTTCACAATCTGCAGAAAGTCATTAAAACTTCTTTTATCACAGAAGAAATTTCAGATGATTAGGGAAAAAATACTTAATTTAACCAATTTGGGGTGAAAGGATAATTTCAGCTTGTTTCTGAAAGCTTACACACCTCCTCAAGTACAACAAATCAAGCCCGATATCTTAATCACTTGATGGAACCATTTTTATCAGTAACTAATTCAAACAGATTGCAGATGAGCTGAAAAGTACTTGGCATATTTTCAATCGGATAAGGAAGAGTGTAAAATGGTTGATTGAGTAGCAAAGCATTGGAGTCAAGCTCATTTGAAAAACTTTCCATTATCTCCATTTGTTCTTATTGGAAAAATAAAATAAATAATTTATCATGACATTAGGTTTCTGAGACCCATCACTGATACACACATATATGTTTGTATGTATAAGTACATTTACAAGACTATGTGCATACCTGTGCCATACACCTTTATGCTTGTACATGCCTATGCATACAGATGGGCATATCCTCTCCACTTGTAATGGATTTTTACCCTGTAGAGATTAATGGTTTTATGTTTTGACAATTTAAGCACTGACTCAACACTGTTTAACAAAATCAAGAACTGTTTTTGGCAATTAATTTTTGCCATCAATAGTATTCTCAAATTGGGCCATAACAGCAAAGACTGTGAGAGTGAAAGAGCAAGACAATTCATTAGACAACTCTGCAGCAGCTAAAAGTGGCAAGGGATGTCAGACCATGTTCCTGTGCTTCAATACTAATGAGAGTCATTGCATATTCATAATCCTGAATACAGTCAGCTTCTGATAAAAACTTTTGTCATCGAAGCTTCACAGAAAGAGCAAAGCGTTGCACTCCTTGTGTTGTGGCACTTCTACCAAGCCAGCGCAAGAGCAAGATTGATTGTTTTCCAACGCAGCCTGACAGAGGACTGAAGAGATACTGCCCCAAGGGTCCTGAAACTAAGTTTAGTTTGATTACAAGGCTCCAAGTAATCAAAGAAACAAAAAAGAGGGGGAAAGAATGTTGGTTTCCCTTGCTGGTGAGTTTTAGTCTATTTTTTTTCTTAATTACTTTTTAAAGATAAAGGATGCTTTAAAGATGTAGCTTTCCTTATTGAGTGCTCAGAGTAATTATCTGTTAGGTATTTTAAGCAGTTCATATGAATTTTTATCATGGAGAAAGAATGGCAGGTGGTAGCAAACTTGTTCCCATGTTGTAACAACACTCCTGCATGTCTTAATAGATGCAAATCTCTAAAACTCTATGAAGTTTCACATCAATATGAATAACAAAGATTAGTGAATTCAACCTGCCAGATATTAAAATCAGCTCTGCCAGGTGTTGTACTACCCAGAATTCAGTTTTTGCTGGTTTCTTTGCTTTTTTTTTTTTTTTGTTATCAACTCCTCCTGCTTCTCATCACTGCTGCTATTTTCATTATTAATTTTGAGAAACTACCCATCACCTTTGCTGACAGTCAGATCCTGAAGGTGCACAGCTCTGTTAGCCTTTAACCTTGTGATACCTGTCTGCTGGGACAGCTGTTAGCATCTCCTGGAGTCAAAGACAGGAAACATATGCTCAGCACCCACTTTGAAAAAGCCTTGAGCATTTTCTCACTCATAAAGATATCTTCAACTGGAATGCCAGCACATTTCCACATCTGTTTGACAGGCAAGCAGGCTATGAAATATACATCAAATTAAATAAAACAAGACATTAACACAAAGGTTTAAAATCTGATTACAGTACAGGATTGGATTTTTTTCCATTAATTATACAACTACGCATTTGGGTAAAAAGAATTTCACAGCCTAAGAGAACTCACAAAAGATTAAGGATGAGGAAGGAGGTTTCTGGTAAAACTGTAATATATATCTATCATATGTATACAGGCTTGGAAAACAGAAAAATCTTGTAGTTATGATGATTGCAGTAACTGATTATCTACAGGTATTTTAAGTGTTGAGACATTAAATTGTCAGCCATATCAGTTTGATTGCAGTAAAACATGAAAACACCAACTTTTGTCTAGTTGGAGAATTTTATTTTTCCAAGGATGAAAATCCTTTAAGTAGAAACCAGGCAATTTGCCAGCTCCCCATACATGGAAGTTTGCAAATGCAACCCATATTTTCAGAAGTTTTTTAAGCTTCAATGAATGGTGCATGGATCTTTGGCAAATAGCCTTGTATTAAACAGATTTCCATCTACTGCTTACATCTCCCTTAAGCCTGTTATAGACTGGTATGTATTCATTACAAATAAATGAATGTCATAGATAATGGCTTGCATTCAAGTTGTATATGTATTCATAGTTCCTCAATTATGTACAACATTTTTCTAAGGAAAACAGTAACCCTCCTTGGACTGAAGCTATAGGAGCAAGTTTGATTAATATGTTTTACGAGACTGAAGTAAATGTTCATCATATCTGTCAGCAAGCTGACAGCTTTCAAAAAAAAACTTTTGTTCCTGGGATAAGTAAGTTGTATGATCTTCTTTAAGATACCTCACTCAAAATCTTAGAGGTAGAAGGTGTTACATTCATGTGAATTCTACTCAAAATGTGATTGCTAATAAGTCTGCTTTGTATTCCAGATCCTTGATATACAAACATTATTTGACAGGATAGTGACTATTTTTTTGATTTGTTGCTGTTGCCTTTCAGAGCACCTGTGCTTTCTCATTAGGCAGAGGCGTACTTGACAAGCTTTTTACATATGTACAAGGGAAAGTCACCATTAAACCATGCCCCGCATCACTTCTATTACTTGTGATTTAATAGGTAAAGCCTGGGCATAGAGATTACTGGACACATTAAAAATCACATTTCATTGACTGAAAGAGTAAGGAAGTAGACCAAAATTTGGGTGACCACAAAGCAATGATTTAGCTGAATCCATGAGAAACAAAGGGAACAATTGTTCCATTTTTTCTGGGGTGTTAAATGCTTTCTCTTAACTGGAGTACTAACACCACTGGCATAAAGAATTAGAAACTGGTACATTGTATCTCCAGCATTAATGAGTAAGTATCCCAAAAACATATCAGCTGATGAAAAAGTAAAAACGAGGTTACACATTAACATGGAAAATACATCCTTCCCAACTTCTTCAGGCAGGAAAGCTACTGTACAGTACAAAGCATTAAATTTGATTACTTTAAGAAAGCCAAACTTTCTACAGTTGTATCATTTAAAAGCTGGAGCAGAGTATTTAGCTTAAAAAGTCAAGTATTCATCTGTTTATATAAAGTTGTTATATGTGAATTGCAATGCAGCAATCCAATCCTTTTTAAAAATCCAGCCAAAATATTTGACTGAATAGGGCTGGATTCCATTTTGATTTCAAGCCAGATAGAGGAATTAATCTTATTTCCATTCATCAATGTGCTCTTCTGCAACCCTCTGTGGGCTGCATAGGGCAGAAGATATGACATTTGTTGTATGTCTGCATCCACTCAACTAATATTCTTTTCTACAGACTTCCCATGAATCCAAGATGAGTCAGTCTCAGGCTGCAGTCTAACTACTTGCTTTGCAATCTGACACACTAAATAAAACCTATGTCCAAAATGTGTTATTCTAGTGATATCAAGTGTCTTTCCCAAAGTCAGACAGACAAACCTGAACGTGCTCCTGCAAGCAACAAGTTGTGACAGTGGACAATAGGATGACAATATGACATTGATTTATAGTAGAATAAACTTATTTATTGGGTGGTTGGATTATTGCTATTTTTTTTAAATATGGGAACACAAGCTGGTTCACTGCTCCTCACAAGCAGATCTTGCACGAGTGTCCACTGGCACTAAAACATCCTTGCAAATTAGCTAGTTAACATTAGCTAGTTCTCTTCTCCACCCCAGTCAACATGTGTGGACATGACCAGAAAAAGACAAGAGGAGTCATTATCTATCCTAACTATGTACTAATACAGTTTTAATTTAGCTTTGTAATTGGGGGAAGGGGGGGGGGGGAGGGGAAGAGAACTGATCCGTTAAAAATAATAAATAATAAATCTTGGTTTATTCCAAAGTAGGAGTTCACTCCTTCCTACACAGAAATTTTTTTCCTTAAGCAATTTAGTTAAATGATTTTTACCATAAGATTTTGAGAAGTCCATCGTTTTTTATTCCTTTCTCACTTTTACCTGTTTTGCTCTAATTCAGCTCTGCTTTACAGAAGAGGCATTGTTTAGATTTTTCAGGTTATACTCCTTCAAGTCTTGCATTGTCATCTTCTTTAGGACAATTCAACAGCTTTCCCAGCACCAGGATGTGTCTGAATTTTCACACCATTTCATAAACTCAGACCCCTGAAATGAGCAATATTAGTGCCTTTCAGTCTGTGATGGAGGGTGATTATATATTATTATTACTATCTTAAAGAGATAAAGTATATTTCCATTTATACATACTGTAATTAGTAAATTTCTGTCTTCAGAATTCTGGAGGGAGGTCATTCAGTCCTTGTAACTTGTTGTTGCTGTATCTCTCAAATTGCTTCATCATTTTCATAACAAGCATCAGTCTGCTAAGTCCACATTTTTATTTCCTCTGAAAAGGGATCATAGAATAGGATATTGAAACAAAAATACATTGAAAGACTGGGGGAACTGATATACAAGAAGTTTAAGTTCTGAGTATTGGTAAGTGTCGACAATGAGAGCTAATAAAAATCTATAAATATTTATAGTCTTTTAACAATAGTCATGGAGAAAAAAATAAATACTCCTTTTGTCATTGAAATATTTATTCTGATGTATCTATCTTATAGGAGAAAATTACAGTAGTATTTCAGACACTGTGGTGTGGCAACTGGTGTTGATTTAAAATCTTGAATCACAACCACCAGAAAATATGAAAAAGAAAATACAGGGATAGGTCTGGAAATTTTATTTGAAAGTATAGCCCACTGCATTCTGAAAAAAATGTCACAGATTAATTTACAGAATCCCCATTAGCTTGAAAAAACTCCAGTGAAATGTATGGACAGAAACTGTACTTCTTTGACACCGGGATTAATGAAGTAGAGAAAAGAAGAAATAAAGAAACAGAGAAATTTAACATTTGACCTGTCTGTCCCCTCTCTTTAGCATGTGATATCATCTACACATGTACTATTTGCACTGGTAGTTAAATGAATAATATGATATCAGTTCTAAAGATCTCTGAGTATTTTGATTTCTCACATCTTATTTTATCTTTTACTCCTAACTGGCCTGTCAAGGTATGCTCTCATCTATTTCTGCTACCTGACAGAATATCAGCTCCAAAGTTTCTTCTCTTTTTTGAGGCCCACTTGAGTTTTATACTTTTCTAAACTCCTATGAAAACAAAACAAAACAAAACAAAACAAAAGGGGGAGGATTTTTTACAATGCTTTAGAGGAAACACAAAAGCAAAGGATTTGTGGGTAGCTTAACCCATGTGGATGGCTTTCATTTGTCTATAAACTCAAAGTTCTTTGAAACATAGTGTCAAAAGAGATTAAGTAATCCTAATTAAATCTGTGGAGAGATGTGTAATAGTTTTAAGTCTATTCACTGTACATTTTTTTCTTATTTCATTGTTTGCGCTCATATTTTGCTGACACAAATCCAATCTGTCTGAAGGACAGAATGCCATCCAGAGAGACTTGGACAAATTCATGAAGTGGGACTCTCGGAAACTTATTGGTTCAACAAGACCAAATGCAAGGTCCTGGTATCAATACAGTGAGGGGGATGAGAGGACTGAGAGCAGACCTCAGGAGAAGGACTTGTGTATCCTGACGGGTGAAAGGTTGGACATGCCCCACCAATGCCAACTATGAATCCAGAAATCGCACTGTGTCCCAGGCTGCATCAAAAGCTCTGTGGCCAGCAGGTCGAGGGAGGTGTTCTGCCCCTCTGCTGTGCTGCATCCAGCTCTGGGGCCCGCAATGTAAGAAGAATTGGGACCTATTGAAACAAATACAGAGGAATCCAAAGGCCTGAAACACACTTCCTGTGAAGACAGGATGAGACAATTGAGTTTTGTTCAACCTGAATAAGAGAAGGCTTAGAGCACCTAAAAGGGCTAAAAGAGAGCAGATAAGGGACTTTTGACATGGATTTGGAATGAAAAGAAAAGGGGTAATGACACTAAACTGAAAACAGGTATATTCAGATATGAGGAAGAAATATTTTAAAATTAAGATGGTGAGACAGTGGGTCAGGTTGCTGATAGAAATGCCCACCCCATTTCCAGAAACATTCAAGGCCAGGGTGGATGAGACTTTAAGCAGCATGCTCTAGCTGAAGATGTCCCTATCCACAGCAGAGGGATTGGACTAGGTGAACTTTAAGGATCCCTTCCTACAGAGACCCACCTTTGATTCTATATTTTATTATTTTTGAGGGAATATCTTGTGCTATTTTCATTTCCTCTACTTGTCGTGACATACTGTTAACTATTTGATGTTGAGAAAAAGTGGATCACTACCAAAGAGCATACTTTTCAATCAAATAGGCATTTGCAAAATGCCATCCTTCCAATTTATTGCCCAAACAGTTTTTCTTCTCAACTTTTCTGCAACTCTCAACATAACCTGTCCATCAGACCCATCCTCAGTTTCCACCACCCAGTGGAGGCAGTTGGCTTACTGCAGTTGTACCAAACCTGCAGTGACAGTACTGGTGCTACATATGTCATCAGGAAGTCTGGTCTCTTTTAATGAAAATGGATAAATGGGTTTTGTCATTCTTTGAGATGGATGTGATTGAGATTGCAGTATCCTTTTATCCGTCAGATTTTCTTACCTCATGAAGGAGGTAAGGCTTCCTGAACATTTTGCTCTTTCTAGGGTCACTTTCCTGATCCCCTGAAGGTATACAAGAAACAAAATTTCTGTGGTCATCTTTTTCTCGACTGTTCAATCTGCCCATTGCTTGGCCCAGTATTTTCTCAGATAATAGAAAAAACTGATCGTTTCTCATAGAAGAAGTTACATGCTTAATAAAGATTTAAAAAGTAAAATGGACATTCCAGCAGTGGAAATTAATTACATATTCTTACTGTTTAATGATTCTTTTTCCCCGCTTTGAAAATGCAAATCAGCATCATTGTATTTGGAAGACAAAAATATATTTTCATTATGTTGAACAAAAGACAGAATTAAATACTCTATGAATTTAATCTTTTTTTTTTTCTTTCCATGAATCTTCAGCAAGAAATTTTGGTAGCATTGACACATGCAACAAATTTCAGTATTTTCCTATGTATACCACTTTCAGCTGCTTTTCTACCCTGATTGTCATCAACACTTTTAAATATATTACTTAAAAGCAAAAGTTATCCAGTTCATCAGACAAGATATTTTTTCCAGTTTTCAAGCAAGAGAGAAATTTGTTAAAAAAATAGTAGCAAAACAGTTACTCTGTTTTATATTCCTGTAGGATACCTGGGATTTAGGTATACAGGAGAGGAAAAATTATTTACTCCAATAAGTGTTTTCTGATTTAGTGCTTTGGAATTCTGACACATTTTTTCAGCATTTTTTGCTATTATTATCATAGCAATTATGTGTGCAATTAAAACATATTAAATAAACTCACCAAGGATAATTTTCAAAAATAAAAGTTACTTCCTTTTAAGTATTTTTTTTTCAATTCTAAACTCCATAATCTGGTGCAGAAAATTATGTGAGCTTTTCCATGATACAGATCTTAGCCTCCTCTTAATTTTTTCCTCTGGTAACTTTTGCAGAAGCAGCCGCAGTGCCAACTGATTAGTATTTTCCTTGCTACCACTTTATACCTGCAACCAGTACAGTGTCATAGCAAACAAGTCATCTAGGCATACAATCTGAATTTCATGTGGGACAGGAAATTTAACCTTTGCTAATAGATAGGTTGTTCATATGGCACTCCAGTTTGTATTTTTGTAAAGTAAATACTACATATATTGTTCATGTAATTTGTTCATGTGTGTGAAATACAAGCAGGCTATTTATGGCCTCTGTCTCAAGGTTATGGAAAAATTTAATTTATGGAAAGATGTTGTTACTCCTTTGTGGTCATGGCTGTGGCTGATATTTAAGTATTTCTGAAGAAAACAGAGGCCAGTGTTAAACTGTTTCTGCTCACCAAAACCAATAACAATTAAGTTACTGGCAGAGGTTCTTTAAACTAAGCAACACTGACTATCACTAAAACAGACTAGGATGTATTGCACTGTCAATTATTAGTGGGAAGTAACTTCCACCTGCAGACAGCAAGTTGCAGCACCGTGAACTAGAGACAACAGCCATGGAAGTCTGCAGATCATTCCTTAGCATTTGTTCTGCAAGAAGTTCCTCATGTCTGGTTGTAGTGTCCTACAACAAATGTTATGATATAATGTTTTGAGAGCAAGAGAGAAGTATGTGGTTCAATGAGCAGTTTTTTTCCTTCTGGGCCCACCTTAAGATGGGCAGGAAGAGAGGTGTTGGGTAATGCACAAAGTCACTTTATGGCACAGCATGAAATCAGTTCCTATTATGAATTAATCATAAATCTAGGGCAGAAAAGCAATAGTGTTTGTCCCAAATAGTTTTCTTTCAAATTCTTTGGTATGCCAGGAAAATGATAGACTGTCCGTATACTACCAAAGATCATTTTAATAACTCTGACAGTCATCAAGGAAAGGAAATATTATTATTATTATTAATAAATACTTGTACTAGATGTCTAGGAATATACTCCTTATCAAAGACCTTTTTTGTTGAATTTCTGGTCCATTCCAATAACTATTTCTTTTAATTTTTGTAAAGTCATATTCTGTTACCCATCATGACTGACCAAACGTGTTAATAGTATTTTCACATTGAAAGGTGCTTTCAAACGAGTACCAGCATGCATTCTCTTTAATTTTTTTCACTAAACATTTGCATGTCCTCTGTAGAACATGCTAGCCTGAAGATTTCTGTTATTAGATATATTAAAATATAGAGGGAAATTATCTATAATCAGCAAAAACTTTAATAACATCAGATTAAATCCTTTAAGAGATTTTTAGTCAGTGTTTACATGTATAAACATCTGGGGGAGTGAGTGCAAAGACAGTGATGACCCCAAAATTTCTCTCTCCACGGACATAGTCAGCAATTTCTTCTTTGCTTTTAGACATTAAATGATCCCATCACCAATTAATCTGTATATTTGCTTTAATACAGCTCTCTTACAACTGAATTTTGAAGATATTTCCTTAAACTAGATCTATCTTTGTGTCTTAATCTCAAAAGTATTAAACATTACTTGACAATATAGAATATCAGACATTGTTTTTAATAAACTTACAGTTAATCTGCTGAAAAACTATAATTTCTTCTTTTTTAATCAGTGCATGAGGTCACACAGTAGAAAAAATGTCTTTCTACATGTGGTCAAATCCTTATTTCTCCAGTTCACAAAAATTTCATTTCAATGTCATATTACCTGAGTGAGAGATTAGTAGATGTTTGGCTGTGATAAACACAGCATTCAGCAAAATTCTCTTTTCCTGCTATTACTAAGAAGACAGTTACTGTTCAATATTGTGCTTCATACAAAATTGACTTTGCCAGACCACAATAATGTTTGTAAACTATAGTATTTGCCTTTTCCTGTTTGTACAGTGAGGGACAAACCTAATTCTTGCTTACTATAAGGCAGTGTTTTGTGGGGGGGAAGGTGATTTTTTGGGGGTTGGGGTTTTTTTTTAATTTTCCCGAAGTTATGACACCAGACACTTTGTATCTCAGCTACCAAGTGTATAAATTATCAAATTAGGAGAAGTAGCAATGATTTTATTCTGAAGATTGTACAAGAAGTTCTTTTTCAAGTAAACACTCAATTGAATAATCTCTGAGATGAGAGGGGTGGGTTGACCACACATCAAAAGAGTTGTTAACTGGAAGGCCCTAAGGATAAATTTCTGACAGAAAAAAAACTAAATTTGTTTGAGTACCAGCATCTATCACCATCCACTACAGTTATTCCAGAAAAAGAATAACATTTCACGGAGAAAATTTATCACAGAAAGTAATCAATCATTTCTATTACAACTGTAAGTTGATTACAATGTAAAAATTGGTTTTTTGTCTTCTGGGCTGTTTTTTGTAGCATATAAAGTCCATGGTTAGTTATTTAACTTTGGTTTCTCTGCAACAGCAAGTCTGTAGACTGCAGGTGGATTGTAAAGGGATTTTGGCAGTGTATTCAACATATTGAGAAAAATATGTTGAATACATATAGTAGCATTTTCCTGCTATTACTTTCCATTGTTAGTCAGCTTCCTGCTAGTGTTTGTGGTGACTGTCAAAGAAAAAGCAGGGAATAGAGTGATGAAATATGCTTTAAAAATCAAGCCAGCATTTTGTGGAAAAATAATTGTGGAAGAGAAAGTGGCTTATTGATACCTGCAATATCACCTGCCATCTGAAGTGGCTCAGCACACGCTGGAGATGTTAGATTTGGACACAGATTTCTGGTGTGTGATCTCAAACTCCAAGCTTGATCAGCCAAAGATATGTCTGTAATTTTAGCCAGCTTTTCACACCATTTGACACCAGAATGAAGACCTATAAAGGTGCAGAACAATAAGGAATTAGTCCCACTGAGCTTAATAAAATCTAGATAGGGGGAAAAAAATTTGTTCATTTGTGAAGCCTTGAGATAAGTATGTTTTTCATAACTAAAAAATATTCAAGGAAGTACCAGTATAAAACAAAGAAGTTCCAGTACGGTCAAAAGGAAAATAGAAAACACAAATAAAAACATATGGAGACCTTTAGAAGTAAGTTAAAATTTTCCTTCTACAAACCGCCAATACACTCTCCCTGTGTTTTTCCAGCAGCTCATGAAGAAAGAACAATTCTAGGTTTCCTCTCCAGATGAAGACTTTTGTTGTTTATTCCATCCAGCAGTTCTTCCAAAATTGCTGCCTTATCCCTCATTCTCTAATACCTGCTACATAATATTTCACACCTGTTTTGTCTCACTTGAACTACATGAGGGAAAAGGACACCAGCATCATCAGACATTGGGCCCAACACTGCAAATGATTCTACAAAAGCACGCTGTGCCCACTGCCCTTGTGTTACACGATTGAGGATATCAGTTTTCATAGCCACCATCCTTGGCTATGGATGGAACAGCAGCAACAACAGTACAGAAGCTGGCATCTCAAATTCAGTGTGAATGAAAGGACTTTTGGGATTCCTCTGGCCAGCCTTTGTTTATGATTTTCACTAAATGTGATATTTTGAAGAAATAATGTTGCTGCTTTTGCACATAAGTAATTTGTTGCAGTGGGTGAGAAGGAAGCTTTTCCAAGCCCCACACAAGGAAATGCATTTAAAATGTACACCATGCTAGCTGTCACGTATTTCTGTTTTCAGGTGGCTTATTGCCATGCAGCCTGTTGTGACACAACAAAATCGATTACATACATCCGTTATCATTTAATACCATGCAGTGTTCATTAAAGATAGGTTGGCCAAGGTTATCTCCTATTTCCAGATTCAGTTTTGTTCATGTGCACCACGAATCTCAGCCTGGTTCCTTTATTGTCCTACTCTTTGGCAAGAGTGGAAGAACCTGGGAACTGTTTTATCCCACTGTATTAACAGCCTCTCCAAAGCTCCATGAGCAGACTTGGACACAGCATCCTGTCTGTCCATGCAGGGGAAAAACCATATGTTCCAAAAAATTCACATTCAAAATGTTGCTCAACAAAAAGGAAAGGGACATTACCAGTGCTGGATAAATTGTCTGAGATGTTCATCTGTGGCCCAGTCTTCGAGGAGAGGAGAGGAGAGGAGAGGAGAGGAGAGGAGAGGAGAGGAGAGGAGAGGAGAGGAGAGGAGAGGAGAGGAGAGGAGAGGAGAAGACTAATATTTGAAAGGGACCTATGACACTTATCTAGTCCACCTGCCTCACCACTTCAGGTCTAATTAAAGTTATGTAATTAAATAACAAGCTAAAACATGTTATTCAGCACATTACCTAAATGCCTCTTAAGCATTGAGAGGTTTAGGGC
>JAHLSL010013373.1:295150-377117 GCA_025920805.1 Petroica traversi
CATCTCATCTCATCTCATCTCATCTCATCTCATCTCATCTCATCTCATCTCATCTCATCTCATCTCATCTCATCTCATCCCATCTCATCTCATCATCTCATCTCACACATCCCATTTCATCTCACAGATGCAGAGTTATGCCTCTCCCATTCTGCATTATCTCAGACTCTAGGAAATGGGTGTTTGCACACTTTCGGAGAAGTGGTTAACGCATTGGAGAAGACAAATAATAAATAATAATATGGGGTTGAAAATACACCTATTAAACCCCAAAGGTATTGGTATTTGGGGTCAAATCTTTTAAATTTGGTAATTAGAATATTGAGAGTATAGATATTAAATACAGGAATAGCATACTGAGTGGAGATAGTACAAACATAAGAAGGAACAAAGAAATAATAACAATTAGAAGGGCAGCCTAAATGGGTAGGAAAAATAGAGAAGAGGAGAAGCCAAGATTGAAAGTGGGAATGGTGCCTGCGGGGATAGTCACGCAATATGACCATGTGAATGATCCTGATGGCCATTTGCACACATGCATGCAAAGGCACTTTCACTGTCTTCCCTTTCCAATTCAACTCAGGAAAAGCAGCTCTTCACCTAGTAAGGCTGACAAACTCCTTCGCCTGAAAGCAGAGTGTCTGGAGAGAGAAGAGCTCAGCAATCACCATAATTCACTCTTGCAGAACGATTACTGGCTGTGCAGGACAAAGGTGGCCTCCTATGGTGCCTGCCCACTGTGTCAGACAAAAGCCTCCTCCCGCGGTGCTCAGAAGATGCACAGCACAATGGTGGCCCCCCGCTGCTTTTACAAGATGTGTGGGACAAAGGTTTCCTATGCTGCACAGGAGCTGGGAGAGATCTTCATACATGCCTTAGCGCTGAAATATTTCTGCAGAGAAAAGTTTCCAGGTTGAAAAGCTTCTCCACAGATACTAGCCACAGGGCTGACCTCAGGTCTGCTTCTCTAAGTGACAGCTCATCTCTAAATAGCACGGGCTTCAAAATGAATTAAGGGTGTTCCACGCCTTGGGGTTTAGTCCCCATTGGGATGGAGAAATCTGCTGCTCTTCAGCAAGGTTTTGCTCAGCAGAGTTTGCTCCCTGTGATCGTGATCTGTGCTAGGGCCCTGGAGTGCTGCAAAACACCAGTGTGAGTAGGTCCATAGACAGTGGCAGAGGCTGTTTTTACATTTATGATTCAATCTACACATCTAAAAGGCACTCAGTCTTATCAGAAGTTGATTTGAATGGTTTGAGGTTGAAATATAGACGTTTGTGGGCATTTGCAGGAACAGAAATTTTACACATAAACAGAGAAGTCAACTCCATCTGACTGGGTAAACAATTCCTTTCCAAAAGGAATTTTTCTCCTGAAAGTTATGAATAAATGGAAAATTCTTTCTTTCTCACATTATCCATACACATACTGAAGAAGTTTTTTAATTCTTAGGTATTCAGTTCTGCAATTCTTTAACTCTGTAGCAACATAACGACAGTGTCCAAATATGCACTTAGGTGTGAATAGGAGATGCTTCCTGCCTGTCCTGAATCCATCTTTTGGTATGCTAACAAATTACTTCTGTATCACAAAGCTATTTCTGAACAGGAATTTAACTTTTTTTTTTTTTTTACTCTTCAGTGCATCAGATATTTTCAAATATGACAAAACTACTTTTAATTCATAAGGTTTCTCCACTTACAATTCCTTTATCCTCTTGATCTGCATGGGAAGAAATTATTGTGTCTTTTGTGACTATTTTGGTCTACTGATGTAAACATCCAGGTCTCAAACTCCAAAACAGAAGAAGCTCTTAGAGCTTCCCCAGTAAAGCTAATGAAAAAGGAAATTAAAAAAAATACATCTTGCCTAAAATCATTCAATGGTTCTGACTAGGAAAATGACAGCTTCAGGAAAAATTGCAAATGAGTCTATAAGGTCAAGAACTTTGAGACCAAATGACTTTAGGAATTTTTGCGTAAGCACTTCTAGATGTCACAATGGTAAAGAAAGGTTAAAAGCTTAGGCAAAATTAAGAGAGGAGCTAAACAACAATTAATGAAATGAAAGTATTCATTTCTGAGGGGACATAAAAAAAAAAAACCCAACCCCAAACCAATCTCCAAACTTTGATGTGCTTAGTTTGGCAAAGAAGTAATAGTTTGTGGTGTCACGGTCATGATAATAATATAAAAGTATAAAAGTAACCATATAGGGAAATGAATTATTTGAAGAAGCCAAGAGGGAAGAAACAAAACAATTTGAAGAAATGAAATAGAACTTATTAGGTGGGCTTAGACACAATAAGCTGGTTAAGACCCAATATTCATGTAAGAAAAATCATGGTAATGCTGGAAACTAGACTACACATACTGAAGACATTCTCTACTTAGTTATTATCTACTGTGACACAAAGCAGTCCTTATTTTTGTTGGACACATAATATCTATAATAATCTTTAGTGGAATGATGAAAACAGAGCAACAAGCATCCTACCAACCCAGAAAAAAAGCCACCTCTGAACTCCCATACTTGCAATTAGCTTTTCTTCCACTCCTTGCTTTCAACACACCAACTTCCCACAAGAAGCAAGTGGTTAAAAATAGTAAAAAAAATTAGTAAATTCCTCTTGCCTTCTGAGCAACCACATGCAAAGATTCACACAAAAGCTCATTGCAAGCAAGGTCTGCTTGCAAAGTAGGAAAGAGACAGGAGTCTAACATGGCCATCATTTTGCACTTCTCTTCATTTAAGGGCAGTCCCATGAGTACAGGTCATTTACTTGTTCCTCTACATGTGAGCTGGCCAAACAGCCTTTGAGGCTGTTCTCTCCCAAGCACAGGTTACCAAATGCTAGGTCGTCTTCTGGGTCACCAAAGTCCAGAAATTTGCTTTTGAGTATATATTATAAAAGGCAAAACCAGTATCTGAACAACACTCTCAAAGGCAGCAATTTCTAACACAACAAATTTTTGCCGGAGAGCAAGCCATTTCCTTGAAGAAGGGATCCAGTAAAGATGGACTCAGTATTATGCAACTGTAGATTTTAAAAATCATGATAAAATGGTGTACCATGTAGACAGAAGTAGGTAGGGTTTGAAATTATATTTATAATGATATTTATATTTATATATCTATTTATATATCTATTCATCTCTCTATTGCTATGTTATCCCCATCTCTATACAATCTTCATACTTCTGTCTCCACCTATGTAGCATCTGTATCAACAATACTATCTATCTATCTATCTATCTAATCTGTAACTCTACCCTTACTTTATGAATAGACAAGTATAAAAATTCTTTACCTGACAAATGCAAGGTGGAATACTCAGGTTACATCTTACAAAGGTATTTTTGGGCTAAGGTACAGGATCTCAACAATGGAAATTAAGAATAGGTTAGACAACTATCTCTTAGGAATATTATATATCACTGATCACACCCTGGCAATATGGGCAAATTCATTAACTTAATGAGTTTCTTTCTATCAGCCCTGTGTTTTCTGTGACTTCATTTGCTTTATTTAAGCAACATCTAAAACTGATTTTATTAGCAAGGTACTTCACAGTAGCTCTGAAGCATTTGAATAATATATATTAATGAGATAACTTTTTAAATGCATATGCATTTTTTCTATCATGAATTAAGAAAAATATCTATATAAAATTTGAAGCAAGAGCACAAGTGAAGAATATAGCATTTGAAAACAATTATATTCTCAACTAGGAGAAAGAAAAATTGGCTTTTAAATAAAGGAAGTTTTGACCTGCTCAAAACTCAATACTTCACAAGAGAACTTACATCCACAAGACTTCTTGGGAGAGACCACTGAAAGACAAGTATTCAAGCCTCACAGCTTCCACAGTTATAAACCTGGAAAATACTAGCTTACCTCACAGACCTTAACATGCTGCAGCATGATGTAAGCTGTCAGTTATACCCCCCTCTCCTCACTGCTTTGCAAAGAAATGTCTAACACAGTTTTAAGGGAGAAGTCATCATTACTGTGCTTTTGCAAAACAAGGAATGGACCTGAGCTCTGCTGAGCCCACAGCAGGAACTCTGTTCGTGCAGCAATGCTGCTCATGTTAACAAGTATTCAGGTTTTACAAAATACTCATTTAAAACATTCCACAGCAATTCCTGTAAGTTACTTTAATCTGAAATACTCAAGGGCTGATTTTAAAATCTGAGTTTATTCCAAAATCCCACAGCTTTTTGCAGCCTATGAAGCGGAGACTTGAAGAGTACACACACTGCTATCTTGTGAGAGCACTACTAATTCAAGAAATTCATCAGTGATACCAGGACAAGGGAAACAACCAGCTGCTTAGAAAACAACTCCTCTTTGTAATGGTGCTTTATGATTATTTGTTTCTAAATTGTAATGATGCCATAAAACATCTGGATGTACCAGCAGCATAAGGATAAACCAACAGAGTTTTGGCACTTTCCAAAAACACAGCGGCCAATGTAACACCATGAAAATGGCAATGCCTGCACCAGAGAGCAGCTATGAAAGGCAGCAGTGCTTTAAAATAACATGTTACATGACAGTAGAGCCACCCCATCTACTAAAGATTAAAAAGGTTCTTAATCACTAGCAGGATAAGCACATACTGCTTGCCAATTTGTGAAATTTTGGACCAAATAACCAATTGCATTAAAGCAATTTTTAAATAAAGCAGCAGAATATTGTTTTCTCTTCTTTCACACCAGAAGCAGAGCTCAAAGACTTGTGTGGATGCTGACATAAGCAGTTGTGGAAGTACAGGTCTTTTAAGGGACAGGAATGAGCCTATGTCTAAAGAGCAAGCTGCAGTAAGAACATGCATGGGGCATGAAACACATCAAACACTCAGTGTGTTTTTATGATTTTAGCAAGAATCTGAATTCATACACTGCAAGCCTTTAATGAATACATTAACTCTCCCTTCCCACAGCGGGAGTGTTTATAATCTTCTACATAAGAAATACTTCAAAAGCATTTTTTCCCCCCGAATTTTTTATTTGGATTATAGTGTCCTTTTGCACCTGCGTAGACAAGAGTACAGTCAACACAAGTCTAGAGTATTTTCACAGGTACAATGGTATTCACTAACTCATCTGTTTCATCTTGGGATTGCTGCCTCCAGCTGGCTTCAACACAAAACCAACCAGCTCAACCCAACTCAACCCAACCCAACCCAACCTAAACTAACCTAACCTGAGCTGATACACACAATTCAGCTCCTCCAGTGTGCCACTGGCACCATCCATCTTTTCCCTGGTCCAGGAGCAGTCACAAAAAAGGCACTTGCCCTTGATTTGTCTTCAGAAGCTAATCCTGTGATGGGTAAAACGAAAAAAATCTCAAGAATCCAAGTGCTACTTCTACAGTGCCAGCTTTGGTCTTGCGGAAAACCTAACTTCATCTGCACCTGGTCCTCCCCTTCTGATGGCTACTCCTGCAGGATGGTGGAATTAGGGTTAGCAAGTGGTAGCCTAAGATGGGGCTGTAGACCTACTTTCCTGTTTCTGCTGGACACCAACTTTAGCAGTCACCACCTGCTGAAAAGGATTTACCTCCTTATATCAAGAGAGCTGAAACTGAAGAGCTTAAATCCAATTGATCCTGAAAATCCCAATTCAGCCACTCACCACACCTGAGATGTCTAGTTCCACAGATACCTCAACTCCTGACCTTAAAGCTCGCCCCTTATAACGGTATCCCTTCTGCCCATGCTCAGAAACACACCAGGCTTGACAGTGAAAATACGTCCAAGGGTCTCATGCAGGTAGAGTGTTTCTGCATCCCCCTCTCTCCCTGCCCCATAATGCTGAGTAGGTGTGCAAGCCACAGGAGCAGGAATGCTCTTTTCTCCCTGAGGCTTCATTTAATATGAATCTCTTCCTACTCCTTGACTGTTTTTCATCCACCTGGGACACCTGTTTCTCCAGAACACCTATTTCTCCATTCTGAATTCCTTTTCCATGACTTGCTTACCTGGCAGCTCTTCTTGAACTCATGCCCAGTGTCTGGTCTTGATCTTGTTGCATCTCACCCACACACTGATCCCAGCTGTCCTGTTCTCAACAATTTCTACCTTTTTCTGACTTTGCTTCATCAATTTCAGGAAGATCTCCTCTACCTCATTGCTAGTACCCCCATACAATTTCTCCTCACAAACACCTTTGTCTTCCAGCTGCTAGCAACAAATACATCTTCTTTCTCTCTGTTTTCCTCTTTCTTAACAGCAAAAGAAAGTCCCAGGTCTGACTTTGGCAAGTATTTAAAAAAGCTGAACACATGATGCACCCACCACCCAGCTGTAGTGGTGAGGGCAGAAAAGAGGACACAGCTCTGAAAATACAGTTGCCCTATGGTCAGAGAAATGAGATTTTTATCTCCTAGGTGAGAATAATGGTTTAATGGGAATTTCAGGGCATTTTCTTAATGACTTAATGGAAAGGAAACATATCTGAGTTTGTAAAATGCAATGGAAGATGAAGGGCCACCAGAACACAAACAACAAGAAACAAATGGAGTTAAAAAATCAGGTTTGGGGAGTAACTTACAGATTCCCTTAAGTTTGACAAAATTTTAGTTATGTAAAGTAAGTATAAAAATTTTTTTGGAAAAAATAAATAAAAATTTGCAGATTTGAGGTGTGATTAACCCTTGTGCACTTGCAGTAAGTAATTTATGGCTAATCCATATCAGATAAACTTTTCTCGTTTGCATTATTCCGACTGCATCCTCCCACCCTGTGCATCCTGGACTTATATGACCCACTTCCAGGTGTTTGCATAGCTATACTAGTGAGAAAAATGATCACTACTGTTTCACCAGTGAATTTACACCCATACAGCAAGGGTTAACTTTCTTTTATTAGCATGACCTTTGCTGGTTGCTGTTAATAAACATTCTTGAAGGAGGCAGACTACTGAACCCAGATGGTGGTATTTTATGGACGATGATCATTGTTGAGGGTCAAGTACACCTGTGCTGCAATCATACAATTAATAACCTCTACAACAGCAGCTTTACATATGGCTGTCTCCGAAGAGTGCCACTTGTGTAACTCACAGCCTTTGGAGATGCTGTTTATAATTTATCCCAAATTTGAAGTGCAAAGATTTTTCTCTCCCACAAGTCATGGTAATCAATACGAGTCTGCACCTATTACAGCCTGATGAGGTGAAGTGTGTGGCAAGGATCAGCTGCACTGGGCAAACAACATAGCTCATAAACATGGCTTTGCAAAAGAGATCTCCAGTGGCCATTTCCCACACCTACGCTGTGAGGGCAAATAAAGGAGGAAATAATTTTTTGTAGGGCTACCATCCCTGCTCAGTGTTGCCAATTAAATTAATTGCATATTTGCCTGAGAACTACTCAGAAACGTAAGGAATTTTTGCACATCACATGGATTTTAGGCTTCTGCACTCTAATTCACAACACATCAAGACTTAAAGTGGGAGACTATGAAACCCACATATCATGGAAACTGGCAATTTAAGACTAAATGCTAATTCACAAAGGCTTTGCAGATGTGAACTACACTAAATTTAATGAAGCTTAATAATATCAGATTTCCTGTGACTTAACCTCAGAGATGTCACTAAAGGGTCTATTTGAGATTAATGATCATAAAGCTGCATTTCACTCCCTGCTTAACCCTTCTCCTTGTTACAGCAGACATTAGTTCTGCCTGGAAATGCTCAGTGTATGTGCCTTGCTTCCTCTTCTGAATATCACCACCCAAAATCAGTCATGGGTGATGCTCAGGATGCAAGGGCAGCAAGCCAGTCACGCGGCAAAGAGTTCAAGACAGGCATCAGGCTGGGGAGGCAGTGAAGTGAGGCACAGGCAGAGCAGAGCCGAAGGCAGCCGTACGGTAGACACGACGAGCAGGCATGCTGTGTGACCTCTGCCAACAGCTCTCCTGACATCCCTGTCTATAGGAGTCAGACATGAACATCAGTGTGGGAGGTGGGTCTGCCAACAGTAGGAGCAAGAACTCAGAAGTCTGGGATGAACGTGAAGGGAAATATTAAGTTCATATTAAGGAAAAAACTACCCCAAACAAATAAATCCTCAAGAGCTGTGGATGTTCACTGTGGGTTTGCTTGTGTGACTGGTGGTGCCCCATTGCTGAGATCTGGCTGAAGGAAGCTCAGTGAGACCCAGCAGTCAGTGGGATGAGTACAGATAAGGTTTTCTCTTGGAGAAATTGTAGATCATGTTCGGCTTTGCAGCCACTGGAAAAACACACCACGACACAAAATCAGAATCTTCCAGCTAATCCAGTTTTAAATATCTGCTTACAGAGTGGTAAGGTTTCTAGCCATTCTATTTAAATGCCACACTAACTAAATAAGTTCCATTTGGGAGACCATATTTATTTCAAAACAAGGACTTCACTATTACCCTTTAAAAAGTAATACAATAAATAATACCAAGCTCCAATCTTGACATTGCATCTTCTTACTGACACAGTGACTTCAGTGTTGAAGAAATGATTTATGATTTCCCTATCAGCCAGAGGAAAAATAAACCCCCAAATATCCAAAGACAAAAAACAATGAAGTTTTTTTTTGCATTTGCAAATATAAGGACACCTCGAAATACAATCCTGATCTAATAATTGATCTTTCCATGTGGAGTCTTCCAGCAGAATCAGTGCTGAGACAGAATGTGGAAAAATCAAGCAAAATCCCTTGTGTCAAGGTAGAGGTTTTTGCCAAGCATTTACTAGTTTGAAAGAAAACTACTACAGTTTCTTCTATCCAGAAAGATGGTTAAAATTTGGGAACTGGGGATAGAAACAGAAACTGATAGGAGAGTATACGTGGAAGTGTAAGAGAAATGAAATATTTAAATGAGTTTCAAAATTTGGTGGTCTAAATTGTTTCCTTTTCTTTACATCAAGAACGCCAGTTTTATTTTTTCATAAAATTAGAACAAAATAAAAAAAGTTGTCAAGGTAATTTCTCTCTGAAGAATCAATGAACTGTAGTCACGTCATCTTGCAATAAAATTATCAGCCATTTCCACAGTTGGCCTACAAATGTTACATTAAAAAAGTATGAAGAAAATTACTTGAATAAATTCGGGGAGCTCTTTTGTTGGTGGCACACGCACATCTCTTAATACTTATTGCTCTATTTTGGTCTAATTTGTCTAAACCATCACATGTTGAATTTTTTCAAGCAGGTTTAAAGCAAACTGTTGACACATTAGGGACAAGATTTCATTGTAGAAACAAAGATTGAGGCAGGAGCTGAAATTTGTCTAAATAAGAGCAACATCAATACGCACAAATGCACAGACAACTAAAGTTTGACAGTTACTGCTCATACAATCCTGCAATGAGATAATATGAAAATCATCTCCTCTAGAGGGAAGTTAGAGTGGAGCTCATACATGAACACTTGAGGAAAACTTGTGCTGTGGCTGGAACATTCCCTGTTAGTCTAAGGATAAAGGAAACATTACAACCACAATATATTGCCATATTAAATTTAGAAACCATTTATTTTTTCCCTCTGTTGTGAAAAGTCTGTGAGTGACTAAAAAGCAAAGACCTTGAAGTCAACAAAATCCTCATCTGTTTTATCATGTTTTACAGTTTCAGAATGACAAACATTTCACATCAGTGTCTCTGCAGCCACAACTGTTTCTTTCCACAGGAACCAAATGAAGCAAATACTCCACATTTTCATGGGTTTCAGAATTGCTTTTCCAGGACTGCATTCAGACACATGCTGAAAGCCTACAAGACTCCCTCTGATGAAGGACTTCTGAGAGGACAGGATATTGTAAATGTAGGGTTTGCTCCCCTTTGTGAAGCTGGAAAAGCAATGGCCAGGCAGCTCAGGAAACTTTGTGCCATGCTGAAGTCTGTGCATCTCGGCACCTGCAATGGGAGAATGAATAGGCCTGGGAGGAATGGGTCAAGAAGATGTTCTGTATTTTATTGCAAAGAGCTCACACCCCAAGGCAAACTTGCTTCCATGCCAAAATGTCTTCAGCAAAACAGGACTGCAACAGCAGCTCCTCTGCAGCTGCGAGAGGAGCAGCAAAGCCTGCTCACCAAGGTCATGCCTTCTGCAGCTGCAGAAACCTTCACAGAGCCTTGCGTGCAGGACATCCTGCCTCATGCTGCATACCGACAAGGTGCTCCTGCCCTTTCACAGGAAGAGAAATGGGGCATGCAAATCCATTTCTTGTGGAAATGCATCCTATCCATTACCAGGGCAATAGGAAGAACCATCAGGAGTTGACCTATAAGCCTAGGCGCAAGGATGCTGGTAGGAAACAGGTTTGTTACTGGTCTAAATTAAGAAAAGCCTCATCTGTCATTAAATTTCATATTTTCTGCCCAGGAGATACTATGGATGCACATTGAAGAAATCCTACTATTCAACCTGCACAATGCTGATTGGGTTGTACATCTAAAGTGCATGTAAGTACTTAAAACATTTTTCACAACGAAAGAGATTCAGTAAAAACTCCACCGAATTCCACAACAAAACTATTAAAATAAATCTGTGACATGCTTAACAAATCAACTAGTTATGACAGCTTTGGTATGGCCTGAGAACCACTGAAATCCAATGTTTCCTTATGATATCCATTACTTAGGGTGAATTTCTGAAATATGAAAAGCAGATTCTTTTAAATTGAGTTTTGTATCCCAAATGGATGACAGAGGAATTATTATCTAACTTTTGTGTATAACACAAGGATGTCTTCTATAGTTTGGGATCTCAATAGTTCCTTTCATAAGAGCTTGTTTTCAGTTGTTTATAAATTTTGCCAAGCTAAGTATTTGGGATAAAAATTCCCATGCTCTGTCTCTGCCTTAGGCTGATTACTATTATTATTATTTTATGTTTCAAGTGAGAGGACTTACTCACTTCAGGAAATAAGATTGAGGCAAAACATATTTTGGCCCTGCTGGGAAGAATAAAAAATGAAACAAACAAGAAAATGAAAAAAAAAGGTCTTAAAATAATTTTGCTGAGCAGATCCTGTGTCTTTATTCTTCACAGCTGGAAATTTGGAAGGTAAGGTCCCTGCTGTCCTTTTGCAGTTGACAGGAAAAAACAGCCAGTTTTTTGCCTAGTCATAGGCCTTTGAAAAAACTCATGTGCATATGCTCAGCACAGAGTCACCAAAATCTGGAAGTCTAAGTGGTCAAAGATTCCTCTGAAGATGCTGTTTGCTAAGCCAGACTTTTTTATGCCACTGCTGCTCCCAGATGTTGCAATCTAATGTAGCATCAGGCAGCACTCAGACCCTCCAAATGCAGGAAGAAAAAGGGAGAAGGCGGAAAACGCAGCCTAATGCAAACAGACAGGAGAACTAGTCCATGAGGTGCAGATGGATGAGTGATTCAAGATAGGAGATTGATTGTGTAAAAAGATCAAAGAGAAGTGCCTAAGGAACACCTAGGAAGGTGATGGGAACACCTCTGCAGGAGAAGGCAAGACCTTGAAAAGCAGGGAACTGGCTGCAAAGAGAGATCAGGAGGCAGACCTGAGGGACAGCAGACAGTCTGGACACAGCAGGGACAGGCAAGCAGACACAGAGGAAGGAGAGGCACAGTGGGATGTGACTCTCCAAACTAGGCAAGAGCTGCTTTTGGGGAGACTTGATCTCTCCAGGCAAAGACAAAACTGCCAGTGCTTTATTCTCCAATGGCTGTGGGTAACTGAGAAGGTGTCAATCTTCTGCACTCCTCTCAGCACCTTTACATCACTTCATCAGCCCAAGTGTCTGAGCCCAAACTCTACCTGAAATTTCCACCTCTTGAACTGACCTACAGCCATAGAACATCACTTTCTTAGTCTTATTGTGGTTGAAGAAAATAAATTACACATAGAAAACTGTATTAGGAGAATATTTGAAGCATGCATGCTAAAGGGACAAGTTAAGGACATTCAGTTTAGTCAATGTCAAAATGGTTCAGGCAAAACTGAGGGGGGATGGGGCTTCCTGGTGCTGCTCTGGAGCAGCTTGTGTTGACCTTGCACAGTGTGTTATGCTGCCCTTGAGGATCACTTGTGCATTTTTCCACCAGATGCCTCTGTCGACCTGCAGCTATTGCCTGGGAGTACAGAGAACTGGTCCAAACAGATGAGGCTTTTGCAGCAAAATGTGAAATAACTTCATTTCAATGCAGTACAATGAGTAATGAAGGAGAATGCAATACATTTTGGATATGGGAAACTCCTGTAGTACAGCGTTGTGAAATGTGTATTGGCTATTATGGGCAGTGAAAGAAATTGTGAGTGTTTAGATAAAAACTCCCAGGTATTTAAAGCAAAAACTAATGGCTATTTAAAAAAAGTGTCAATAAGGAATTAATCTCATTATCGGAAAAAACTTCATTGAGCCCCAAGCTCCAAGTTTTTGAGCACTTGTTGACAGAAGTCCCACTGCAAGCAGCTCACAGCTGAGCTGGCTCTCTAATCTTTGCTAGTGGAAAGACATGGCTCATGTGGTTTCTTACATTCAAATTTTCCAGGTCACCTAAATTCCCAGTAGTCAAAGAAGAGCAAAGCTTCCCCTAACAGTCAGTCTTATATTTTTATCTTAATCTATCTGATAGTAACTGCTGTTTTAACCTGAGAGAGTAGTTGCATTATGTAGCTGTGATCACAGTAAAGAATAAGAGGTAATACAGAAATAATGGTTTGTTATGGAAAAAATAGGTGAGGTGCACAAGAAGGAAACTGAAAGCCACCCAACAAGACAACAGAAAGCTTTATGTTTCTATTATTCATTCCTTGCCTGAGATGATGACTGAGAGTAATTTGAAGACATCATGGATCCCTTAATGATATTGTGTGATCCAACAGGATCCCCGCCTGCAAACATATAAGTGAGGTGACTTTTGCTTCATGAAGTCTGTTACTCTGTTTTCCTACCTGTTCCAAATAAACCTTCTTCAAGCCAAAATAATTGCTTTGCAAGACAACCTGCAACTTTTTGTTAGGGTGATCCATGGTCCACCAAAAATCTCTGATGCATTAGCATCTAAACTATCAGAGGAGCTGAGTAACACTGGTGATGGGCTGAAGGTAGCAATTCCAAGGGACATCACAGGTTGGCTTGGTCTGGGAATGCACAAGCCCCATGGTTCTGCAAATATAGTGGTACAGGAAAGTATCTGCAGAGCTGCACTCTCTGCAGGGGACAAATTGCCTTTGAAAGACACAAAACATGTAGGAGGACAAAAGTATGAAGGACAAAATGTTTGTACCTCGCCACTGTTTCCTCGAGCATGAACTTCAGCTGGTCTTTCACTCTAGCATAAGTCAATTAAAAGTCTGAATGCTTCATACATTGAGCTAAGAAAGGCTGGACACTAAAAGCAATATTATTCTATAATCGCATGTAATCACATGCATCTCTAGATTCACCCCTGAAGTTTTCTTCTGTGGCTTTAGATAACAATCACTTTCGGTTAACAGAAGAGTGATAAAGAAATTGAACAAATGAAAAAACTGTATGAAGAATCTTGCAAGAGATCATAAATGGCAGCTTTAGAAACAGCAATAGCTGTAGGAAAGAACACTGCATCCCAATTTTAACTTTATATGATATATGATGCCTATGACATATACGAGTTATTTATTTTGTAATGACAGCCGTGCATGCTTTCTTTTCCTTGTATCAGCTGCTAGCACATACATTTCTGTGCTAATATGATGGTATTCTTTGAATGAGATAAAAAGGAAGGATGACTGAGTCAGAGATTCTGCAGCAAGCAGAATCAATTACCCCCCAAACAATTTTAATTGATCAATTTCAAATACTGGAAATCTGCTGAGTCCAGTCAAGTCATAGAAGGCTCCATTTCAGAAGCAGATACCTAATACTCATATGAAAAATGTAACAAGGCAAATTACAAAAGCATTAATATGCCTGAAGAGGAAATCGCCTTACAAACATTCACGTTCAGTAGCATATTTACAACAATTACACTGCTCATGCAACATGTTACCATGTAGATATCACAACACATGTTGCACATTGTTTTCCATGTTTTATGGCCCATTATCTTTAACC
Source organism: Petroica traversi (assembly GCA_025920805.1). Taxonomy (NCBI): domain Eukaryota; kingdom Metazoa; phylum Chordata; class Aves; order Passeriformes; family Petroicidae; genus Petroica; species Petroica traversi. Next base: position 309,221 of record JAHLSL010013373.1, read on the forward strand.
AACTATTGTTTGTTGCTCTGTTTACTAGTGCCATATCACAACATCCAGCCAGGGCTTGGTAATGACAGATGTTGCTATACATACTCACAGCAGGATTTTTTGCTTAGCACCACAGGATGCGCTACCTTAGCAGTTCACAAACTGCTCATGCAAAATCTCAGCTCTTAGAGGCTCTGAAAAGGCATAATGTTACAATACCTTGATTTATTCCAGAAGACTCTTAACCCATGCATTTACCAGTTCCTTTTTAATTTCCTGACACAACAGGAAAGGAATATGCTGCCTCTTCCACCAGGGCTTATATGCAGATGCCCTAGCAGTCAGTGTTCAATGTGTATCAGCCTCTCAATTATTTGGTCAAAACTTTTCAATTACCAGTCAGATTTTCAGAACAAGAACTCATCTACTCCCTTTCTCTTGAATGCAAACTGGGCACTAGCACAAACATTTCTTTCTTAAAATAGCAATATCCCGTCTGTTTAACTCACTGAAGTGAGAAACTCAGCAGCTAACCCATTACAGAATGTCAAATGTGCATAAGACATGAATTAGTTTGTTGAACAACAGTTACCGGGTTTTACTGATGTTTTTGGGTTTTTCAAGCTCTTACCCTTCAAAATCTCTACCTCCAAAACTGGTGTCATTAACCAGAGAGGACTAACTGGCACACTTCTCAGGGAGTAAGCAGGTAATGGTGAGTCTAATTCAAAGGGCTCATGATACATATGCTGATTTAAGATCATCTTTACTTAATGTGGATGAAGTGTGGGAATAAGAGTGTGAAAAATCTGAAGCTAGAATAAAAGCAAGACTAAAAGAATTTAGGTTTCTACTTTTTAAAGATAAATAGCTGGGAGGAAAAAGAAGTGTTTCATTTAATAAAATTGCCAGCTTCGCAATTCATACAGACCCTCTTACAGCCTCTACAAAGAAAATAAAGATAGATCATTGTGCAAGCAGCAATATAAATTTCTGCTGTGGCACTTAAATTAAGAGGAATGTTTCAGTTATGGATTTGTAACAAGTTTTAGCTACAAAATTATGAAAACCTGGCACTTTCACAAAGCCCTATTAACAAATGAAATACTACACATGAGGTAGCAGTGCTTTAAAACCACTGCTCTTTGCCTTCCTTTACACATGGCATAGTTCACTACTCTAAGAACTAGATGTCCTGTGGATCATTTGAGATTTGTCTCCATCACTTGTAAGCTTGAAGTTGTGAGTCATAGTATTGCATGACGTAGATATTCCCCTTCAGACCCATCTGCTTACTTTTACATCAAAATATAAACCCACCAAAATTTCTGAACTGTTATTACATGTCTCAGATTCTGTTAGGAGGAAGAGGCCAAAGTCAAACTTCTGAGCCATACCCCATGACCAGAATCCTCATGATTTTATAGATGTAAGTAGCTTAAAATTATTTCAATGTGCCACACTGTCACAAACAGGCATTCTAAGTGTTAAGATTGTATGCTAAGCTGTCAAAGATTCATGCAGAAATGTACCAACATCCTTCATATAAAGCTAATCATATTTGAAATTACTGACATGTCACCTTGAGGAGGAATTTGATTTATTATTTGCTAAGTAATCCAGAAAACAGTGAGATGCACAGGTATAAGAATTACTGTTATATTGACTTCATGACTTCACCTTAGTTTTTGTTGTTGCTTTTGTGCCTGCCCTAAATAATAATACGCAACAAAACTTTCTTTGTGCCGTTAAGTTGCATGAAGGTAAAATATGGTTACTTAGAAGTGTGTGGCTGCACAATAGTAGTTTGCCATCGATTAATGATACGTGACAGAAATCACAACATAGTGCAAAGACTGCTTTATTCATTGCAGTTGTCACATATTCGATGGGGGAACGTTGTCAGAAGTCATATCAGTTCCGTGACCTTCCTTGCTTGTTTCTGGGTGGCAGGACCTGCTTCAGTAAGATCAGATATCATGCAAGTTTTCAAATGTCACTCAGTTTAAGCGCTTACATAATTTTAAGCATATTAACTGATTTGTGCTCATACATCACAAACCAGGCTTTGCATATGCAGTTCTCAGGCACAAATGCTCACCTGAAAATCTGCCTCACTTTTAGGTTTACATCAAACTAATGACTTGGCTTCACAAGATAAAGACAGTGTCCGATCCCCTTCAAAAAAGTCACATACCTGGTCAATTGTGCTACAGTATTTATTATTACCATGTTTTAACACACAGTGTCCATGTCTGCTGTAGACCGAGTTTTCTGAAGTAAAGGCTTGGTTTTAGCACTGATATTTGCTCTTTGTTGTAACATATAGTTCTGCATGTATAAGAACACATGTTTATGGCACAATGTAAATAAGGATTCCACATTTGAAATCAGCTGTCCTGGTAAGTAAAAGACTATGTGTATAAACAAATCTGTTCACTACCTTCCAATATTTTTGTCGTTTAATTATATTGCATAAATATCCTCACAGACATATAAAATACATTCTTAGGAAATTTGCCACAGAATGTTGCTGCTTATATTAAGTAAATGGTGTATTTGTGTACTATGCTCCATACTTATACACATGAAGCATATTTGTATACTTACAGAACTGCCAAATATTTCAGTTCTGTTACTATACAAACACATTGATATTACTGAAAAAAACCTATCCTTCCACTAACTCTCCTAAGTCTTTTCGATACTGGGTTACCAACATACTTTCAGAAAACATGTTTTTATACTGATAAGGCTACATCACACTAGAACTAAGGATACTATACATCTAGGTAGGCTTGCAACTAACACAGCTTTTATAAATCCAGTTAAATCAGGACTTATTCAAACTGTAAACTTCACTGCTATCTCCAATTCTTCTACTGCCAAACACTCCATATGAACTACTACCTTGATGTAACCTGCCATTTCCCCACAGCAGCCCATTTTGGGTATTATCAACCAAATTTGTAAATCAAATTACAAAACTTGTCCTGTCCCAGATGCTGTACACATGCTAGGTTGCAAAACATACTTTCTTGTGTTTTACCACTAAACCCTTAGCAGGCACCAGAGATGCCTGGATGGACCAGTTAAATTAACTGGAAATGTGTGCAGAAGAAGGCAAAATGAGATTGTGAACTATGGCTTTTTACCATATTCCAAATTTCCTTTTCATCCCCGGCCTTTGTAATTCATAAAAAGAGCCAAAAAGTGCACTTTTATACTGATAGCTTTGAAAACATTTGCTTCAAACTTCATCAATAAGATCAAGAAGAAACTCAGATTCTGAAAATGTGGGAATTTCCAAAATGCAATTTCAGTAACTAGAAGAGTAACTAGGGATGTGAGGAGAATTTCAAAATATTAGCATTAACATCTTTCTTTTTTTAGACAGGTTCTGTCTGGCAAATAAAGCTGTTAAGTGATTCCAGTAGCATCAATGTTATACACAAAAATGGGATATCATTAATAACAATGAAGAAGAAAAGAATTCTCATGGGAGATATAAAATGCATGTGCAACAAGTTAAACCCTCACTCTCTTAATCCAGCCTGAGCCATTTAATTTCTAGGGTTTTAAAAATATATTAAAAGGTTTGCTTTTTTCCCCCCACAAAAACCTTTTAAGAGGCATTCATAACACTGTCACAAATGTAGAAAGCTAGCACAGATGACTTTGTCTGCTTGCTATTGAAGCGAAGGATAGGCCTGATGCCTAATCTGAAGCTGACCTAATAGATAAAACCCTTGGGGTCTTGAATTTACATTTCATAAGCTTAATATTCTGCCTGATTTATGATTTGCCTTCTTAAACAAAGAAGGATGTACTTAACAACTTTACTTTTGTGTGGGTAACTGTTGATCTGAAAATGGCACATAAAATGCATTTACATCAGCATTGCCTAATAGGCCCATAATGATTCTTTATTATGCTTCAGTGAAAGGCAACTGAGTGACAAGTAACTGATTTTGTAGATCAAATAACTTTCTGCCACCCCCACACAGCTCCCAGCTGCTGCACACTTTATATGCCAATACAAATACAGTTGTAAAGTAGACAAATATATTATAACTATGTTATTAAATGAGACACAACACGGGGTGTTGCAAGTGTTTGAGAGCCGTTCAATGCCGTGACTGGGAATTACAAGCATGCAAAATCACACACTAAAGGGGCTTCAGTTCAAAATTACTGCAACCTTCCCTCTGTTACTTTTTTATATATGATTTTAGAAGTGATTTTGCTCAGATAATACATTTTTTTTTTTTTTTGTTTCCTGTAGCGGGTTGAAGAAGACTGGGGCAGGCTCCTCCTCCACACATAAGAGGTGTTTAAAGAAAAGTATTTTAGTATAAAGACAGATGTGCAGAACTCCTGATATTCAAAGCTCATGGTGACGACATCTTGCACCTGAAAATGCACACTCGGCTGAAATGTTGTAAAAGTCTCCCATGTGCCAAATTTTATTTTTATGTATTACCCTGCAAGTAAATAATGATAAGACATCAGAGCCTGTCTGATAATCTTTGACAACAACCCTAACCCCATCATCGCGGCCATGGGAGAAACCGGCACATACACAGCTCTGACCCACCGAGCCTTTTATCTGTGTGTGTCTCCATGGACCAAGAAAATAAAGGGCAACTGGTAATTTACACATGAATAAACTTTCTTGTCAGAGCAGGCACCAGAGACGTCCCTTTTCTCTACCACAGTGAGGAAAAGCATCCAGGTCTGAGCTTGTCTCTCCAGGAATCATGCAAGCCAGAGAGCGATATATTGCGAAATGGTGCGCTGGCAGGGGCATGTTCTTCTGGACGCCAGATAAAAAATGGCATCCGCAAAGAAGCACATAAATACTGGACTGACTTGAAACAGGACTGACAGCAGCAGTGAGCCTTTGTCCTATTCAAAACATGCAATGTCATACAAACTGAAGCCAAGATACAATCCCGATAGAAGATTATACAAGATATCTGAGTGGGTATCTGTAAGGAATTCAGCCTACATTTTAATAAGGTACAAATCTCGCAATGCCTTATGTCTCGTTCCCCTTTCTTGCAGCTGCCTTTTGAAAAGGTATGCACATCATCTTGGGCTTGCAAGGCACTGGACATGGGCATGTAATAGCACTGAAAATAATCCATGAACTTTATTTGTGATGAAAATGAGCCTAAAACTTTACAGTATGCAAGTCATCTGTAAAGATAAAGCAGTGCTTGCCTTCAGCTTACATCTCATTTTGAAGAAAAACTTTATCAGTCCATAGGCACCACTCATGCTCTCTTCCCCACAGTGAAAAGCAGTGAAGCACGGTACAGCACAGTTCTGTTGAATAGTCAAGATCTCAAAGGCATCTCTGTAGTTTAAACCACTGCAAGCATCATAGTGCCATGAAACAAAGCCAGATGTTTTATTGCTAGATTTGGTATTTTATACATGCTTATTTCTGAAAACTTAAGGTTTTGTGCGTTGTAACATCCACTCTACTCTGCAGAGATTTTTCTCTGCATTTTAAAAAGGGAAAGAAGATGCAGACTGACATCAGTGAGAACCTTGAATTAAATGTAAGAAGCTGGGTCACCCAGCACTACAATGCTTCTTTCTCAGCATCAGCAGATAAGGTTCCTCCACTGGTAGACTACTGAGGAAGGCTTTCTGGAGGCAGTGGCTCTTGTTTGCAGCAGATTTCAGAGAGACACATTTTCCTTTCCTCAGTCTTTTTCCACCTACCACTGATGCTATTTCCCTAAGCCCCATCCATCACTCTCTTGTCTCAATTTCTGTCACTTGTGCTAACATTTGCATGGTGGGGCCAGGACAGATTAGAGAGGTAGGGATAAAATTGCCATCACTGCCCATCCTCCAGGCAGCTCTTAATAACTGTAGGCACTAAACAAACAGGTAATATACAATTATTTAAAATAAGAAAAAAGACTATGGTTACTGATGCTGTGTCTTTGTCTTCTCCAAGCCTGAAATGTAAAATAAAACTTAATGTTTTTCTTCAGTTTTTACCCCTAGTAAATTTCCTTTTTTCAATTCCACCTTTTCTTCAGTTGTTACCAGCTTGTCTTTTGTTTAACACTTACCCAAAAACATATTCATTTGTGAGTAAGCTTATAGCAAACTTCTTTCCTCCATAAAATATCTGAGAATATAGACATGGCTCAAGGAATTTATTTCACATTTCAAAAAGAATTTCCATAACAGCAATAGCCATGTACATGATAGAAAAAACAGGCCTCATTACTGAGTCTCATCATTCTAGTATTTACATTGCGATATACAATTTTAAAATTATATGAGTAGGATACGCATTCATTTAAATTTAATAGCAATACTGCTAATATCAGATCTGAGTTTATTAGCATTGTGGATTTTCTGTGAGCACAAATTGACTAGATGCCAAAGATTTTTGAACTACATAGTGAAGCAAATTAGTTCTAAGAAATAAAGTGATACTCCTCTCTAGTGTCATACTAAGTGCTACAGCATGAATTATGCTGCTGATAAAGATGTTGCTATAATCCAAAACACAACTACGAAGACTTAATCAACTTGTACAATTTACATAAGCATAATAAGAAATTCAGCTTTGAAAGAATTGCATTTATGTTGCTAAATATATGTCTTTAATGGCCATTGAAAACAAAGGTAAAAATCCAATATAAAAAGCAGGGGTTTTTCACTGACATGAAATCTCATTCTCACTCTGTTTTCAGGTACTCACACTTGGTTCACTTTGTCTGCCCCTGTTGTGCAAACTCCTAACACCATCCTCACCTAATCTGTAAATGCCCAGGCTCACTGCCTAGACCACAGTGTTCCCTTTTCATTGTCCTGCCAATGAACCCTTTCCCTGCCTATACTCCTCCTGAATGTAACTGTAAACACCCTTCTTCATATTTTAGAGCTTTGCCCACACACTCTTCTATTTGGTTCTTTCTTCAGCTCTGCTTTCTTGATCTTGTCTCACACAAGGAAATTTTTTCACTTTCAGAGTCCACAGACTTCATTTGTGCTGATAAATTCAACACAAGAAAGAACATTGTTCAGCACTTGCATCTAGCTGGCACTGAATGACCTGTGCCTGTACTGAAACTGAACTCTCCCCAGCCCCAAAACAGCGTGAAAGCATCCAGCTGCCTCTGGAGAACAGATCAGGGGAAATCCTCACTCCAGACCTGCGCATAAAAAGCATACCTTGGCATGGGCACAGCCATTTTGTGAGAAGCACAAAAGCAGAGGCAGCCACCATGACTGTTCTCAGGCACTTTTATTTACTAACTCAGACATATGTGAGCTTCCTGTGTCCAGCCCAATCTCATTTCAAATTCACTCCTGCCTCTAGTCAGCTCATCCAAGTGAAAGTCCTGTGAGTGTTAACTTCTGCAAACTTTTTCCATAAACCTCTGCAAACCCACTTGATTAACTTCCTTCAAGTTCCTCAATAAAGCCCTCCTTTGCTAAATGCCAGTAAAGAATGACAGTAATTAGGCTGCTGGTCCTTTTGCCAAACACTATCACACTATACTGAGGTGTTTAGTGGCTTTCTTGTTTTCCAGGTTTCAGGATATGGGGGTATATTGCACAGTGTTTACAGAGCCCACAATTACCAGTTTTCAGGAAAGCACCCATACTGCCAAATATGTTAAAAGGGCTGCGCCAAGGTCAGGGCAGATCCAGTGCATGTACTGCTGCCAGGCTGGACCAGGCATCATGAACCTCTGCTTAACACCCAGTGGCTCCCCTTAACAAGACCTGCTGAAAACTGCTGGAAAAACATGGTCACAGCTTTTCACTATCAACACATCATTGTAGACACCTGTTTTGATGGCTTACCTGGTTTTGTTCGACCTGTCCAGAAATGGCAGCTATCAAAGCTCTGAACTTATATACCCAGCCAAGGTGGACAACTGAAACATGATAGGAGGCTGACATTTTGTTTTCACAGCCAGGACAGATTAAATACTGAGAGCACCTCTTGGCACGTACATTCAGAGGAGAAAGGTACTGCTGCCCCTCTCCAGGCACACAATCATATGGGTTTATATTTTCATCCTTTGAATGTATGTTCTTGTTTTGCCTTCACTTGCCTTGACCAGTTGAAAGGAAGGTGTACCTTGCCTTTTCTCATTTTGCAGAAAAGCAGAGCCTGGTGCAGAGAGCCCTGACCCTTTGTAGGAAGTGAGAGGTAGGTCCCTTACATTTATGTTGAACAAATTAGACACTTCCATTGCAAATCACAATTCATTGATGTTTAGTGTGATGCTAAAGCACAGCAATGCGATGCACTTCCCAAGTCCCCTCATTAGCATCATTAAGTTTCTTTTGTAGCCAACCTTTCACACAGAGTTTAATTATAGCAAAGATCTCTTGCATGTGCTGAGGGGCTAATACACAAATACTCATTCCCGTGTAGGCTACACTAAGGCCATATTCTGACTACAAGTGACATGGTCTTATTTTCACTAAAATCCAGCCGTGGACTGAACTAACTTCTGTTGCAAGGGAATCTAATCATGAACTTTAAGATGCAAGGGCAATGAGATGGCATCCAAATTTACATTGTTAAAAGACAGAGCAGGTGAATGCTGTCCGTGAATTGTCAGCAACTTCCCAATCACACAGTCCCCAAATAAAAATACATTCAAATGTAGAAGTAAGAACATAGTTTCTGAACAAATCTGGGAGAAGCCACAGGACCTTGGCATCACCCTGCCCAGAGCTCCCAAGAACATCCCTCAGGCAGAATTCAGCTTATAGACCAACCCCATTAATGCAACTGTTCCTTGGACAAACCCTAAAGGAACAAACAGACAAAAGGGCTTCTGAGCTATCTTCTGAGGCTGAAGAAACCTGCTTACACTAGAGACAAACTCACTTGTGATATAACACTGCCTAAACCATTTACATTTTAACATTCTCTGCTACTCTTAGCTGGCTGTGGTCTGATTCAGCAGTTCAGTTAAACAATTAGCAAACCAGAAGGAAACAGGACAGGACCAATAACAAGAAAAAACAATAGAGCAGAATGCAATTCATAACTTGGATTGGTTAATCCAAACACTAAATATGCTAAGTAATGCTGCATTCCCTGTAAGGAAAAACTTGAGGCAGTACCTGGGTCAATAAAATGTTTGCAGGAGACCTTTAGCACAACTGTACTGATAAATTTGCTGACAAAGATTTCTGTTGTTTCTTTGATTTAGTTCTGTCGATAAATTTATTTCTTCATCCACCTTTTCCACCCTGCCTTTCCAGCTGAGCTGAGGATAGTCATGTATATAAAAATAACACGTCAACAACAAGATACAAATTTTTTATATACAATCTTTTCCCCCTCAGAGCTGACATAAATGACCACTGTGATTTGGATAGTGAAAAGCGCTCCCATATCATTGCAGCTATCATGACTGCTCAGGTTCACTTCTGCAGCATGCACAGACCTTCTCTACATAAGCTGAACCTACTGCTGAGCTCCTTCCTCACACAGGGTGTCTACACAGCGATGGTACTTGAAATTCTAATAAGCAGTGGAGTGTAGTGGAGGGGACCAACTGCAGCTGGTGGCTGTCCCAGTAAAAAAAAAAGCTGCACAAATGGTGTATGCAAACCCCATCTTAGAAAAGAGATTATTTTTGAATGTCAGGAATAACAAGGTCATCATATAGAAATACTTATAGATGTATCAAGCCGGATATGTTTCTCTCTTTAATAAGGATTACTGATCTATTTAAAGAACATGTCTCAGGCTAGATGAATGACTCAGAATTTTATTGGGGTTCTTGGAATTTGATTAAGTGCATTTTCCTGTCACTCAGGTAAGTATTTTTATTAATTTTAATCATAGTTTTGTTTAACTAATCTGTGACCTGCTACCAAGAATAAATATGAAACAGGGATTTATTCAACTTTTAGCCATTCAAAGTATTAAAATCTGTGTCTCTCACATGCATAATCTCTCCCTCCTGTATAGACAAATTACGCAAAACACAAACATTTATCTATTAATAACTTATTAGGAGACCACAGAGAACATGATTTAAACCTCTACGCTAAATATTATTTTAAAAAAGACAAAGTTATTTGCGGGACAAAATCAGACAGCCATTTATTTAAAATTAGTTCAAAGTAAAAGATATTTACATTTATTTTTATTTAGATGTTAGCTGAAAACATCTCATAAAAAAAAAATCTGTTTGTAAGATCAGTGGTAAAACCATTAATGTCTCTTCCTGTATCAGAGTGCACTCCAGGCTTCAAATAAATCTCAACACACATTCCACTTCATTATTCCCTGCAAAGTTGTTTTTTTTTTTGTTTTTTTTTTAATACTGAGTATATTTTATTAAAATGAAATATATATTTTAGGCAAGGAGTAAATTGCAACACTGGCATCTAAAGGGCTTCTTAGACAGTATTACTTGTTTGACACTGAAGGTTTTGTTTTGGTACAGAATATAAAACCATTTCCTCAAGATATTTTGTGTTCAGCATAAAATATTAAAAATACCTCATTTCCAAGAGGTCTGGTGGGAGTTCATGACAGATGCATTGCATCTTTTTTTAAAAAACTTTTTGCAGCATTATTGTGTCTAATTAGCCCTGATGATTTACCCATGACAGTATGAACTTCTTGAGAGGAAAGTGGAACATAATCTTTGGGGCAAAGAACAAACATGTTTTTGGGGAAAATGGGAGGGAGTGAAAGCACTGACTTGAGGTGGTTTATAACAAATGCCCCCAAGTAGTCCTGTGAGTTTTCACTTATTCATGCCACCATATGATCCATCTTTTTGCTTTCTGTGCTACAAACCAGGCTCCATGCATCTCACGCGTTGGCTTTGCAACCATGTCATGGCTCCTGTCTGTGGCTGATGATGAATTACAGAGCACCACCCATCATGGACGGGCTAAAGGTGAAGCTAAAAGCCTGACATGGATGAGGGGAGGCACCACTAATCACACATCACCCTCTCCAGGCTTTTATGGGAGAATCTAGGAAACAAAAGTGAACTGTCCCTAAACATGTTTAGTTGTGCTGGCGGGGCTTTTTCCTTTTTGGAGCTTGTGCAAAAACACCTCCTCAGAAATTTTCTGAAGACACAGAGTTTACCAAAGGAGCCTCACAGCCATGGGACCAGGTGCTAGGTAGATACTGGAGAAGCCAAGCAGACAGACCCCAGTGCAAGAAGGAAGATTTCATTTGCATTAAAGATGGGTAAAATGCACGGAGTGAATATTTTTAAAGTTTCAATTAAAATATCGCTGGTGTTTTTTCCACCTGACTCCAGCCTCATGAGGCAAGGTCAGCCCTTTCAGTGAACAAACAGCTCAGTCGCCTCCAGTGTAGCAGTTATCAGCCTCAACAAGGGGAGATGTTTGGCACAGCCTAAAGCTGGGGCATGAACCCTGGCTAAGCTTAAGACATTTATCTGACAGCATCAGCTGACACTCCACAAACACATTTGCTTTCCATGACCTCAGAGCATTTGTGATTAATCAAAAATGTATCTTGGATCTTGAGAACAAGCTACAAGCAGGCACACAAAAAAAGAATATGATCTTGATCTCACTTATTGACTCCAGAGGTATATTGAATTTAGAAATAGCAGATAGAATAAAATGATCAATATGTTCTCACTTGTCCATGGAAGAGCAAACTTCATCCCTCCAGCAACAAACATTGATCATGTAAATGTTTTGGAGCTGCTTTCAAGTACAGAGAGCAAAGTCATGAGGACTTTAGAGGAGGGGCATTACACGGAAAAGACACTGATGTATGTGCACTGCACTTGGCTAGGAAGCGTGCTGTTAAAAGCTGTGGAGTGCAGCAATGCACCTGAGCCACCTCTACCACTGCGGCCGTTTCCACCAGTCCATACTGCTAACATCCAGTTTGGGAAACACTGTGCCAACTGATCTTAATAAAACATTATAGAAGATACTTTAAAACTTAATGAAGGCACATAATCTGCTTCAGAGAAAACTTCCTGCCTTAATTTAAATGAGACACAGTTATAACATATCCCCTATGCACTGTTTACCATTTATAATTTATGTCTCAGTTCAAATACACTACTTTCTGCAGTCATCTGCTAAGTTATATGATTAGCATTTGAATATTGTAATATTCTGCTTCTTGATACCAGTGTAATATGATTTACGCAGTACATTTGTATTTCAATACTTTCTTTTTTATTCACTAAGAAGCATACCAAGCTCTAATTAGTTGAGATGAAAGAAATCATGCGCCCCACCCAGTCTAATTTGAAAATGGTTATATCTCTGTAAAATTCTTTACCATTTCATTTATTAAATCCCACTCTTTTCTGGTTACCTACTGCTCAGGCTATAAGTCCTTTGTGCTCATACTGCACCATCATTCTGCTATAGCAAAACTACTGTATGTGCTTCAGTCCCTGATGGCATGGCAAACAAACTTTCATTGCATGTGCTCTCTATAAAATGGTGGTACTAATTAGAAGATATAAACTCATGCTGAGACCTGATATGAATTGGTGTTATGCATCTCTTAAGCTCACAGCAGTATTAGATTTATATGGCTGATGCCCTCAACTAATATTCAACTAGAAACATTCAATTTTTTAAATCTGCAGAAAAACGAAACAAAGTGAAGGTACTTCATTAAAGCAATTCACACATTCTCAGCAATCCACACTCCACTAATCTCCACATCCATAAGAGGCAAACAGGAAAAAAAGTTAATTTTTCCCAGTAAAGACTGAGAAGAAGAATGGTGTAGAGAAAACACATGCCAGTGTTACCTAGTGTCCATCATTTTTCCAAGGGCAGACCTCAAAGGACCTGGCATTAGATAACCAAACATCACACCAGCTTATGGAGAAGGCTCCCCAAATACAGAGCTGATCTCCCTGCAGTCTGGAAGTGGCTATTAGCCTATGACCTGGACTGCTGCCATTAAAAGCCTTGTCTTGTGTTTACTTTTTAAAAAAAGAAAAAGGAAGAATTTGCTAGTTCACAAGGCTAGGAAGTTACTCAGGTACCCCAACTTCAGCCTGATTCAAGTCACTGCATACATGTAAGCTCATGATGACCCCACTGCTCAAACTCTTGCAACATGAGCTATGGCCTCTAGATATCATAGTTGTGTGTTTTGACATCCATGGTGAAAACGAGAAAATCTGACTGTTGCATATCAAGAAATATTTTTCTTACTGCTAATATGCTTTAAATACCTTGTTCCACAGATGAGTGGCCTGGCACCTGCTGCATGAGAAATAGCCAATTACTGTTCAGTGTCTCTAATTTTCTGATTCAATTAGCATGCTTCAGAGCTTTCCAGTTTAATTGCAAACTACTTCACAGTTAGCTCTCCGATTAATCATTGCTCATCTGCAAGCTATCGCAAAACTTGGTGGAACAAATCTCTGTATGTTGGAATGCTCGGAGCTTAGAAAATCAAACTTGTTTTGGTATATAAAGCTTTAATTTTGTTTGCCCTTTTCAGCTACACTTGTAAGAAACTCTGAACTGATTTAACAGGAAGTCCTGACAATAATATGCCACATTATGCATATAATTACTGTAAATACAGATGAGACTGTAGAAGGTTAGGAGCTAACATGTATGGAGTAGGGGGTCAAGAAACTCATTTGCTACCAATTTCTCCCCCATTACAACAGAAAGGAGGTACTAATGGAGGAGGGAGATGAGATAGTGACTAAGTTCCGTGCATGGCTCTAGAAGTATTTCTGCAACACTACACAGCAGTACAGTCACCACACACTGCTTCTGATTTCATTTTCAAAGGAAGCTGTTAACTTCCCAAAACTTTAAAAGTTCAGAACGTTGTATTCAATTGCTTAATTACCGCACCTATACTTTATTGTGCACTTTCAGCTTCAAGGTGATCACTGGATGTTGGGTAGGACCATAAGATAGATCAATAGTCACGGAGGTGCTCTTTTTCCTGTATTTTACTACACTAACAACAGTAATACCCACTGAACTAACACAGATTACCTATTTTATTCAAGTGCGCATCTACCTATCTTTTTCAGGGGCACATAAACTTCCTGTCCAGAAGACTTCATTAAAAAAGTAACAGCATACCACACAGCAGGAAATTAGCAATTCTATTACAAATTAATTATTTTGCCCACATGAAAATATAAACACAATTGAAACTTAGGGACCTGAACATTTTGCATTAAACTCATGCAACATTTCAGCATGCATTAAAATCAGTGTATATGACTGAGGCATCAGTCATGCAGGATGATGCTCGTTTTGAGTTAAATTCAATATGATGCAACAGTTTCCTTTAGTATTCTGTTACAAGGAATTCTCTGAACTGAGGCTACTGTGAGCATTTTGTTTCAAAATACCATCACTTAAGAACTTGCTAATCTCTATCATAAGCAATTCCAGGTTAATAAGAGAAGTTCTAATAAATCCTACAAAAAAACTGAATCAGCTCATTAACTTCTCTAGTCATCAAAGAAGATTCAAACATTGTAAAATCATGATAACGATGTTTGGATGATACCTAGTGATGACTGCCAAGGAGCCGTGCCTCCTGTACCCTGACAGAAACAAAGCTGTATTACTGATGTAAGAAAGAATAATTATCTGAAGCTATATTATTGATCATCAAGATGATACCACCATGTCAATGCTGGAATTTGGAATTCTCCTTTGAGGTCCTAGGTGCTTGTAAGATTTCCAATTAAAATATATTTAAAAACCATGAATTAAAGCACTGCCTGGACATCCATATGGGTGAATGAAAAACCTTACAAGAAAATGTCAGAAATTCCTCAGGTGAGTATTGCCAGCAAAAAAAGTGTATTTGCAAACACAGTTGAATGCTGGAGACACAAAACAGGTCTCTGCAGAGCTTTCCCCTGCTTTTGTAATTTTACCAACAACATTTTCTATGCCAGATGAGGTGATATATTTACCTATATATCACCTTCCAAGAATAATCGATGTAAATAAATGAACCTGTGTAACACAATGAACAATACAGACATTGGAAACACAAGCCACAGTCTTTATGCCGTGACATGCCAGTTCAGTATTTCTGTGCATGTAGGCAGTATACTTGAGTAGGGTGATGTAGCAGATGTAGCATATACAGATTACAAATTTAAGACGTATTTCAAATCATGCTGAGGAACATGCTTCTACTCTGGAAAGAAAAGAAAAGAACTGAGCTTTCCTGGTCTGTGAAAAAAAAAAGTTTGAAGAGTTCTGCATCTTTTTCTAATTTAGCCTGTGTTTCTGAAGTCATTGCAGACTGTATTATCTTTTTAAAATGAATCACAAGGTTATCAAATGGATCTCCTCTATTACAACCCATTTGGCATACAATCACAGAATTCAGAAACAAAGGCAAAAACAAAGAGATGTTTTCAACATTTCCAAGGGAGTATCTCCTAAATCTGTACAACATTGCTGAAAGTTTTATCCCCACAATGCCCACTAATGTCAAGGGAAGTTACACACCTAAAGCCCTGATAATTTAGGATTCTGTGACCAGGTTACTTCAACAGTCCAGCATGCAAGGTTGTGTTTTTCATATCACTCCCTTGTCAGCTTACTTGAGGTTAAACCCAGTTTGTAACTGCCTTCTCAAGGTGAACTGGTTTCCCATTCTGCTTCTTTTTTCTGAATCATAAGAAGCCAAAGTGATGTTCAAGTGCTTAATGCCTCTGATTCAGAAAAATTGGCAGGCACAGAAACTTGACCAACATGATCTCCTGGACAACCTTGCGGAGGCTCAGTGAAGACTGCACAATACTGGCGTCTGGAGAAACCAAGGGACACAGTCATAAACTCTGTTGCCTGGGACTGACTGAGTTACAGCTGATCCTGACAAGCTTTACTGGGGTGTGAAACATCAATCTGCAGACTCCCAGCTCTGATGCTTAACCCCTGCCTTTCTTATGAACATTTCCAGCAGAACAGGTAACTTTCCTGGTATAGTTATTTGATTTCCTTGCTCTGAGAAACTGTGTGATCATCTTATAACGTATTTACTGAGTTTTGGAACCACAGCACTGAAAAAACTCAATTGAAAACTATGATTACAAAAAACTCATTAACTTAATTTCACAGAGGCAGATTATGAAAATAACTGTAGCTGTTTGACTGCCACAGGGACAACGAATTTGTACTGGCTGCCGGAGTCAATCAACCCAGCATTGTTTCCAATGCAAACATCTCTACAACCTTGCAGGGTCACCTCTGTCCTGCTGGAATTACCACCCCAAGAGGACCAGAGGCAGTGGACAGCAAAATGGTCCATGCATGCTGGCATTGAACATGGGAAAAAGTTCTTCATCTCTGTAGTTTTAAGGTCCTGCTACAAGTTACATCAACTCATCTCTGGTTTCCAGACTTGTGATCCTGCCAAAGGACCTTTGATGCACTTACTGATTTTCCTTCCCACTTAATTCATGATGGTGACTTGTAACTACCAACAATATTTCCCATTGTTCTGGTTCTTTTAAACTCTTCCTATGGTACTCTGTGTTTGTTTATTATTATTATTTTTAATCACAACT
Source organism: Petroica traversi (assembly GCA_025920805.1). Lineage (NCBI taxonomy): Eukaryota > Metazoa > Chordata > Aves > Passeriformes > Petroicidae > Petroica > Petroica traversi. The sequence continues at coordinate 325,765 of JAHLSL010013373.1, forward strand.
TCTACAGTTTATGCCATCATTAAGCAAGGGTCACAGACTTCACAAGATGGTGGTATGCAAAGATGTTTAATTATGCAGTGAAAATTCTTTACATTCTACCATATAAACAGGAAGTAACTCTACACCACAGTGTGTCCCAATCACCTATTCTATTTCACAGTATTACCTTTTATAATAACAGGTAAAAAATGCCTTTTAAGGTAACAAACAGACAGGTCCAGCAGTTCACAAATCCACAATGCTGTCCTACCACTTCCCTGGTGACCTGGATGTTTTTCATGGGTCCCAGAGTTTCTTCTGACCCACAGACTGCAGGTCACCCTGGCCTCCAAGGCCTGTTCCTCTGTCATCTACATTCTGTAACTTCACAAGTATATAAAAACTGCACTTTTAAAAACAGGTTTTAGAAAAAATTTTGTATTCCTGTTGGAATTTCTTAATTTACCTTGCTTTATTGAGACAATGTGCAAAAGCTCTAGCTTTTATATTTTTCTCTGTTTAGAGTTGAAAAGGGTTGGAATAGCCACAAAAACAAGTGCAGAAGCATAATATTATTTTTACTTCCTTTTAAAATGCTTTTATTTTCCTCATTAAGAAAACATGAGATTTTAAGTACCAGAAGCTGTGCTTTCCTTTTTCACTGTATGCACATACTCAGTCTCTGCTTCTGATATTCAAGAAAGGTAAATGATTATTTTTACTAATTAAGTAAACAAGTTAAAGCTATAAGGAAGAGTAATTTTTACAAATGAGGATTTTATCTTCTGTTAGTTCTTTGTTCTTAGGAAACACTCCTCATCCTTCTACTGTGTCTTTTAAAAATTATGGAATAGAGATGCACATCCAGCATTCTAGGCTGCAGAACTAGTAATTACAGAAAGCTGTATTCTGAAATGCTATTTTAGTATTTACTTAAAAAACAACAAAAACTTTAAAAAAGACCAGAAGAGAAAACTCCATCCCAGTCAAGGTAAAATAAGGAGGATGCCCCAAAATCAGCCCAAACCTGATCCTGCACAGTGGTGCAGGGTCCCATGCAGTGCAGGGACAGGCAGGTTGCTGCATCATCACTTCTGCTGCATGGCTGACACCAACAGAGGGGCTGAGCTGCTACCAACACCTCTCTGTCCTAAGTGAGTGGCTTGAGTAATTTGGAGGATGTTAATTACCCAGAAACTGCATGACTTGAAGAGTAACTACAGAGGTACCTTGTCAATGACAAGACCCTATTAACAAGTTTACGGAGAGATTTTAGACTTCATTACTAGTTATCCCCAAAAGGTGTTGATACATCAAGACTCCAGCAGGATACAGTAGCCTGCCTCTTGTGTGACTTCTGTAGTTAAAATGAAGCACCAACTACTGATCCTGCTTTATCAGATTTCTGCGGAGCTCCATATATGGCATATTTTCTAATATTTTTGATTCAAGCGGACCACTGAAACTTAGTGCAATTTATTTCTGGCCAGGTATGGCCAAAGAAAAAATAAGAAAAAAAAATCAGAAAATGCCTACAGACAACTTTGTAAAAATAAAACATGAATATAATTTATCTTTCTCATACCATCACTGAGTTATCATCATGTGTTAGTATACACTTTTAAAATATTTATACAGCTCAGGTGAAAATGTATTTCACTCAACAGCGTGCATATTGCAGTACCCATTTTTAGCTACTGGTCCCTAGTGCAGAGCAACACAAAGGCTCAAGGCATTTTTAAAGCAGGAACCCAATGATAACTTTACTTAGATGTTTTTCATTTAACTGTGAATAAAAATTTCTATTCTAGCTTTGCTCTAACTGTGGTAAAGTCACTCAGTCCCTGTTTGGGAATGCAGAGTCTGTTCTGGAATGGATAACTCATTTATTTCACCAGGTATCACAGAGAGGCATGATGCCCCCGTGCATGCAGAACCCTCTCTTAAAAAGAGATTTGTGCTAGGTAAGCAAAATCATAATATTTATGGAATAAGAAGATGAATAAACAGAGCAGAAGCCAGGAAAAACAGAGGTAGGACATGGGTTAGGATGTCTGGGTCCAGGACACCTCTTCAGGTTCAGGGTAATCACTCCTTGCAGTTTTCACACACCTCTCCCAAAATACAGAATAGATAGAAAAAAAAAAATCACCTTCATTTGTTCAGAACCGGGATGATACTAAATATACTTGTTTATACAAGTACAAATGTATATGTTTATGATACCTTACTGCATTTTTATTCATTTTTGTAGCCATAGTCATTAAACTAATTTTAAAAAATTATTTCATATCAACTCTTTCGCATTAATATCAACATAAACTCAATATATTTAAAATTAGCTTGAAAATCAGTTGTTTTGCATACCCCAGAGGTGGTTTAATACATCCATCCATATATGTATGTAGATCCTTATGAATATCCTGCTGCTTTGAAAATGACTCACTGTGCTATTTCACCACAATTTGCATTGTTATAATAGGATATTGACTGATTTTAGTTTTAAGGGACTAACGCAGTATTCAGTAATGACTGTGCTACAAGTTTATTACAAGTGCCGAAGGTTCATTCACCCCAAGCAATTCAGTCAATAACCAATTTTTATACTTCTATCTCCTTCAAAATTCCAAACCAATAATCCCTGACTTTTTTTTTTTTTTTTAATTATTTCAGTATCAGACTAACATTTCCCATGGAAATCAATATGGGTGAGATCCATTAGCCAAAATTCTGCAGCACTGCAATGCAAACATATTAAAAATATTGATCGTGCAGGCTACTGATGTTTTGATTGACTTTAATGTTTGTAAGCAGCAATAACAGAATTTCAATGACTGAAACAAACTTCTGATTAAAATTATAGATTTTAACTTTTTTTTCTATTTTACTGCTTCAAAGGGTATTGCATGGTTTACTTGCTTGCTGTAAATGATCATTGTAGTAAATCCTTACTCAGTTTCTCATTTTTAAATATTAAAGTCTGTCCTAGGTAACACATCTTCAGTTATACTGTCTATGACTTATGATGTTTTGGTTCCACTATAGTACATCCATAACACCAGTATGGGCAGTCCCTGACATATTTTTGCAGCATTTTCCCTTCTAAATCCTCACATCTTGTGGCTTTCTGCTACTGACAGCAACAAAAATTTGACCTCACTTTTCTTTGCTATCCATTAAACTTTGGCTGATTTTTCCACAGCAGCTGCCCAGGATTCTGCTAAAGCCATCTTCCTAATATGGTTCATCCTTCCAAAATAAATATCTCTAGTAAAATAAGGTATTTTCTACCCTCTGGGTCTTTCTACCCTGGATATGAATATGCCATCATTGCCATACAATCTGAATGCTCCACCACCTGGATCACATTTACTATCACAGGAGAGAGGAGGCATCCTTGCTTTAGGGATGGGGAAGCCAAGCACTGAGGAATTAGGGGGATAACTTCAGATAACCTGGTTCTGAAGTTCTGAAGGCTATGGTGAAGTACCTCTAAAGGAGGAGGTTTTCTTCAGAAGGTACCTGCATTGATGACTGTCTTAGGCTATCCAAATGGTGCTTGCTTGGGTGACCCATGTAGTTGTTGGGTCTTGTAAGCTCAGGGCAACTGCAAGACCTCCTTCTGCCTTGGGGCTGGGCAAACTTCATAGGAATATTTGGAAAACAGAAGTTAAATAGAGACAAAGAGACACTAGAGAGGAGTCTTCAAGACCTTTGTCCTGAGAAGTCCAAACCAGCATATGGAAGCTGCTGCACTCCCCATAAATCTCCAGTGCTCCATACCCATACAGGTAGTGCCTATGTACATGCCTGTGTACAGACAAGCACCTGACAGCAGAGCACAGCTTCATCATCCTGGTGCCTGGCACAAGCATAGGCCACCTGAGGCCCCTTCCAGGTTTGCATTTCCAGAATCATATTGTAACAGCTTAGGATACATCCCCTTGGACAGATCATAATTTTTTTTTAAATCATAACCTTCTTGCTGATATCCAGCTCATCAACTCAACAGCCCTACCTGGCTCCTATGTCCAGTGTGGAAAAAATTACCTGAAGGAAGAATAACTTAAGGGATGAGGCACATGGTCATACTTGCACTATAAAGCAAGAGATGTGGTTCCTGTAAGTATTTAACACAACATTCAACACCGAGGTACAGCTCCAGGACCTAAACCTTCCTACAAAGTCACTGCATGAAAGGAGCTGGGTTAATACTACCTCCACACATCCCACAGGCTGAAGCTTTCCAGTGGGCTGTGATGCCCAAAAGACCTGTGCCACCAACCACTACAACCTTCTGGAAAAGACTTTGAGCTCTGACCCCATGTCTCTGGCTCAGCAGCCCCATTAAGCTTTGATGTTTGTTACTACTGATTGCCCACTCTGAAATATTTGAACAGGAAAAGCAAATTAGCATTACTAAGAAGCTACATGTGGGAAGAGGAAAGCTCTGCTGCCCTGCTTCCTTTACTGCAGGACATAAAGTGCTCCATGATTGCTGTCAAATCCCTTAGAGCAGGCAGTGCTTTGTCTGCACCTTGAGATCTTAGGAAGGACTAAGAAACAAAACTGCCTCTAAATATGGAATGTTTCAGGCAAAGTACAGACAACTTCCCAAACCAGGCAGACACCTCTTTTGTACAGAAAGTGCTGTATGGCAGAGAAGTCCTGTATTGACCACAACTTTGTCTAGAGACTGTTAAACTTGGAGTCTCCAACAACCTTCAGGTAAAAACAAATGAACAAAAACAAAACAAAGCAAAACCCCCACAAAAAACCCAAGCCCCAAGACCAATTAAAAAAAAAGGGACAGTTATGAGCCCAGCTACAAAAAGAAATTAAAAAGGATTGGTTACACTGCAAATAGTATTCTATTGTATCTGCACTGCAAACACACATCAATTTATAATCCTCAAAATTAAAATACCTTGCTCTCCAAATACATGCAGAACAGGCAGTCTCAGTACAAGCTTTTTTTTGTGTACTCTGTCAATATGCCTACACATGGTCTGAAAACTGCTTCAGGCTGGGGAGCATATTTCAGGGCTCCAGCACACAAGCTTCCTGCAGACTCAGCTGCAGGAATTTTAACTGCTGCTGCTCTCTGCTGCTTGTCCTGCCTCTCTCCTAAGCAACTGCCCTCGAGGTAGAATTTGCAGAAATGAACATATCCATCACATTAATACAAATGCTTTTTTTTTTTTAGTTTACTGCTGCCATCTTGCAGGAACGTGCAAGGCTCTCTGAAGACTCTGGTAGAGGGGAAGTAGACAGCAAAAGGATGGGCTGAGTCTCAGGCAGTTAAACAGCCTCAAAGTCTTTGTGAGGTCTATCTCCATATAAATGTTAGGGCCAAGATTATGAGCTGTGAAGTCAGGCCTATTAAAACATATTAATTTCATATTTTCTGTATTATTTTGCCAATATCAAACAGAAGCAGTCCTGGCTTTGCTGTGGGTTGGCTGCTGCAGACAGACATGAAAAGCTCTGCATCTCACAAGCCATACTCCAAGCCCCTATTTACTAATTCTAAGTAATGCACGGGACAGAGTACAAAATGTTCATATCATTAATTTATTTGCATATTCATCTCGTCTATCACAACAAGGAGACAAATTTAGAATGTTTTTTGTAAGATTTGCCTTCAGTGTCTAGCTGTTAGAGTAATTGCTAGTGAATTACTATTTGCATGAAACAGTCTATTATCCAGTATTACCCACTGAAGCAGATGGCCCTCATTTCATAACGTAGACATACATGGTGGTGTCTCTCTCCTTGCTTCCCATCCAAGTTCAGGACAACCATGGCAGACCTGGCTGAAGAGAAGGCCTGCATGCTGACCCTCAAACAAGCAGTCTGAGCTCAGTATCTCTCCAGAAAGGCTAGTGCATTTTTGCCTCCAGCAGCTTCTGAAAATTCACAAAGTAATAATGAAGATGACTTAAAAATTGTGCGATCTAAAAAATAATTTGAGGATTCTTGTTTCTTGCTAATGACAGCTGAAAAAAATTCAAGTTTCTTTTCCACATCACTGGATGGGCAAAAAAATCTGTTTCAAAAACTGCAAAACCAGAAATTTATCAGTAAATAAAATACAGACCACCACTAACTCACTACAAAACTATAAATAACGACATAGTAGTTAGAATCTAGTATTTGCAGTACTGCACACTAATCACTCCTTCGCTTCTGGTATGACAACTTGCTGATGATCTGAGATGTACCCACCATCTACGCAACAACAATTACTACCATCTACACGTAATACCATCATCCATGATCATGAAATTCAAGCAGAGCAAGAGACAATGAAGACATACAGAAAAAATAATGTATCTGGAATTGGCAAGCAGAGATTTGAATAAAGGCTCTGCAAGCCACAGCAAGGGCGACCTCAAAAAAATTAGTGACACCTTTGGTGGACTGACTCCTCTTACCACCAGATGCTATAATGCCAGCTGTGACAAATGGATTTTAAACCCCTTATGACTGAACTTAGAATGGAAAGACATCTAAATAGAAGCGCCTAGAAGGTCTGTGAATTGTTCTGTACTTTACTGCAGCTCCACACCAAAGTAGAGCCTGTGCACAGGGTCTCCTGCAGCAAGGCAAACTGCATGCAATCAGCCTTCAAATCAGAGTGTTCAATTGGCCTGTTTTGTTACCTCAGGCTTATTAAAGTGCCTGTAACTGTCTGCTTCTATGCAAGAGACTGAGCAAGAGCAACACTCAAAGCAACCCAAACTGCTCTTGTCCTTGCTTTAGTCACTGCATGCAAACCTTATACTCTGCTACCAAAGCAAATTTTTCAGTACACCCCCAAAAGGTAGACAGAGGTATGCTATGACCTCTGTGGTTGTCTGACCTCAGTGAAGCTTCAGAAAAGAAGAGAGGGCTGCCTAGGTCTTAGTGCAGAAACTGCTGGTCAAATGCTAGACATCTAAAAAGCATGCAGGATCTTCATATCCCAACGACACCAACAATGACATAAACTCTCTGTGCTCAGAAGTTTCTGGACTGATTAATTAAATCCCACATGGCTGAGTGAAGGATGCATATTCAGAATAAACAAAGGAACCACACACAAGTCCTGCAGAGCCAAAATGTCTTCTCTTATTTAATCTTTAAAAAGAAGGAAAATGACACCCTCTCCACGTGTATCAAGACATCACTGTGTACTGAGCATCTCCTTAGTCTATATACAATACAAAGAATCAATTATAGAATCAGAAATTAAATGATCTGTAGGCTTTCAGAGTTTTTTGCAGCTATTTTGTCTTTCATGGCAAACCTTGAAGACTGAAACCCAGGAAGAGCTTGAAATATAAAAGCATAACTTAAAGAAGTTTGACACGATCCTAGTAAAAAAACCCAAACCAAAACAACTTTTTTTGCACTAAAAGCATATGCTCTGCCCCCTGCAGCTAAAAGTCACATACCAAGAGTGCACGTTCTGTTAAGAACCACTATTTCAGGCATGGCCGGTGATTTTGGACAGTAACATTAAGAAATCTGCAATGTGACAGTTTTCTCACTGCAGATCACTGCAAAGCATCCCCACGTTCAAAATCCCAAGAGACTGGGATCTGACACCATGGAAGGAAAAAAAAATTAAAAGATTCCCAAGGTCCTGTTTTGATCTGGATTATACATTTTTACCCCTAGCCACACAATTATTCCATTCCATTGTGTAGAATATGTTGCAAATACAAGAGCACTTTGCTCCCTTCCTTCCTGGGAACAGAGTGGAAATGAAGCTGGCCACAGCCCACACAATGCCTATGAAAAGCAGTAGTGTTCTCAACAAAGAATTATTTACAAGCTGCAAGATCAGGAACTAACTGAGCGCACAACTTATTTCACTAATTTCACTTACTGTGAATCACTTTCATTAAGAATGTTCTGGAGTTAACATGAACAAACAGACCTTAATTTTTACTCTTCCATGTTATACTATGATGTGCAAACAATTTGTTTACTTATTATAAACTGCATGCATCTGCTTATTCTTTTCATTTTCTTGTTAGCATATTCACAAAGATATCCAGGTTTCAAGCTGTTTGTTGTACAAATGCATTCAAGAAATTCATAAATATACTGCTCATAAACAGTTTACTAAGGCTTGTTATTCCCTGTGTGTGACAGACCACCCCAGCAATGCGATGTATTTGTTCCTCTCCCTGACTGGGGACACTCTGGACATCAAAAACAATGACAAGGGATAGTATGTTCCTGGTTAACATCTCCTAACAGACTTTCTTTTGCTATTGCTTGTCAGACCAGAGACAACACTGTTATCAATAACTGTCAGTCCTCTGCATCTGGACGAACATAATAGATAATGTCACTCAGCACACCTGCCAGAAAGCAAATCTAAAGATTTGCAATATTAAAAAAATATTTCTATGATACACTACTTAAACAGTTTTGCATGATTGTATTGTACAGTGTTTATTTTATCTTTAAAAAAAGACAGCAAGAATGTGCTCAAAATCATGAAAACAGCTTGAAAACTGTATCCAACAATCTGTGTCATCTGGATTTTCAGTTGCTTAGCTTTTTATTTTTTTCTCTCTGCCCATTCATAAAGCCATGAACAAGCAGGTGTGACACAGATGTTGCACAGTGCATGCCCTGGCCCACAACAAGACCCAGTGTCCCTAACATCCCTTTCAGCAAACATCTGTCTGCCCTTACTTAAACACCTCCTCCATGGAGACAATAATCCCACATATACCATTAGAAAGTTTCCCTTAATGTCTAATCCAAACTTTTCCTGCTGTGATTTTATTTATTCCTTTTGGTACTATTTACCAGGTGTGTGGAGAACAGACTAGGCCTTTCCTCTTTGAAACATTCCTTCACAAACCCAATGATTTCCACCATGTTTTTTTTCTTTCAGCCCTCTTTTTTTAGGTTAAACCTTTTCCTGCTTTTCACGCCTTTTCTTAAGGCCACATTTTCCAGACTTCTCATCACTTTTGCTGCTTTCCTTATCAGGTGTTCTAGTTGTTCTCCTTTTTGAAGGGCCATTTTGCCCATCAGCATACAGGGGCTGAAGCATGACTAATAGTTCTGTAAGCTATAGGCTTATTTAGATATGCCTGTAAAAGGTCTGTCTTTTCTGCAGCCATGCATCATCCTCGACTTGTCTTCTATCTGCTGCTGCAAAGCAATTTATTCTCCAGAGGGCAAAAGCAAATCCTGCTGGACTTCTGTGATTCTTACTGTGCAGCCCCTGATAAAAGTCAACCCTGCACAAGCCTCAGTCTGTTTTTCAGGGTCCCACTTCTGCTAGAGTGGGATCAAAATTTGCTATGGCTGCTTTCGTAGTACGGTGAGGCACACAGGCCCTTTCAGCAGTCAGGAGCAGCAATGCTTCCATATCTCATGATGGCTGGTGAAAAGAAAGGCTGAGCCTCAAAGAGGGATTGGAAAACAGCTGCTGCCAGTCTCAAGACATGATGGCATAATGCAGTAATGGTGCAGCACTATTTTCACTTGCTTCTGAGTATATTCAAAAGCAGAAAAAAAGTCTTTAATTTCATTTGTGAGCAACCACAGAGCTAGCCAAGTCATGAAGACACAGCCAAACTCCATTCTTGTGTCATATACTCCAGAAATTAACTACTGTGTAAGGGCACCAAAGTTTCCTTCAGGAGAGCAAAGACTCTGCTTTAAGTCTGCTGCTTTACTGCTGTTCATTGCCTATTACTATTCACAGCAATTAGTTGAATCTGTACAGTTCCCAGATAGTAATTCCGGAGCAAAGCAAGTTCTCACACGGCAGAAACATGGCACAAAGTTTCCATGTAACTGGAACATATTGAGGAAATAAAGAGGCTTGAGGACATCTACTTCTAAATATGGAGACTGACAAGTTTTGCAAACATGCCTCTTCTCTTATTTCTGACAGCTGGACCAGAAGACAATGCAATTCCCTCTTCCTTTTTGCGGGGAGAGGTGAAGAAAAACCACTGCTGCAGAATAATTATATCCAGTTTGGCTAGAGATGAAACTTTCCATCAGCTCAGGAAATGCACCAATGCCATGGTGATCTTCACAATGAATACTTGAAATTAATTCTTTTTCCTTCTATGAATCAAAATCAGGAAAAGGGGATGGTCGGAGTAGGTCAGAGAGAGTGTTACACGGTGGCTGTAGAGGCAAAACACAGTCTGTATGAAACCTTAGAAAAATTTATCTGCAACAAAGAGATGAGGTCATCTCTGTGCTTGCAGAAAAACTTTTACACGTCTCCCACAGGGAAATGCAGGGCACAGCCGGAAGTTCCCAGCTGTGCGCACAGCTGTCAGGCTGTGAAGAGCCATCAGAAGATGAGACAACCTTAGTTAGATACTGAAGTGTCAAAAAATTTGCAAGAAACCCAAAAGGATCACAGTCAGCCTCAGTTTCTTCATGCATACCCCTTTCCTGTAGAAAATCATGGGGCCTAAGATGAAGATCGTATCACCAAGCCTTTCAGCAGACCTCAAGGGATTTCTCATTCCTGTTCAGAACTCAAGGGTCCACTAACATTCACACAGAGAGTCAGCTAAAAAAATCTGCTACCTCTCTGATGCTCAGATGCTAGCAGTTGGCCCAATTTCTGCTCAACACACTGCACTTCTGCCATGGATAAATATGTGTAAGGTAAACCTTACAGTTATTGCCTGCAAGGAACCAACTCTGACCTTGTAAATCACTTGTGTATGTCCCTGTATACGTACAGTCACCAAGAATTCCATATGTGCAAGTGTTGCTATTATTTATTGTAGTTGTTGTGTTGGTAGTTGTTTTTTTTTTTAATATATATTATCACTTTATTAACTCTAGTAGTTATTAATTCTAGTTAATAAAACAAGTATATGAATTAAGTGAAGGCTAATCTATTTCCCTCGAGTAACTGTACCCCTGCTAATCTATCTGCTACCACAGCGCCTCACTACAATTTTCATGGGAAGCAGATGAGCTGAAGGCATTGAACATCCAGAGACCCGATGGTCCAGTTTCATAACGCCCCCTGTCTTGATTTAAGATAATTTTTAGAAGAACGCTGTGGAATGAGGTGCCTCCCTTTATAGGTTCAACTAATCCCATTCCACCAGTAAGGAATGAATATGAGCAGATGTACATAAAAAAGTAGCAGCTTACTAACAATGAGAACAGCCAAGAAATAATAGCAAATAATAACCGGATACAAAACTGCTAAACCTCAAAGACTCCCTGCAAAAAAAGAGAGACCCAAAATACTGGGGATGTCCCTGAGTGCATGGTTTGAAGGACAAAGGGAAAAGTGGTGTCAGTCTTCCCTCACCACTCTGCTTATCTCTCCAGTAGCCAAGTCCTGTTGACAATGGCAGCTGGCATGCTCCAGTGGTGGCTGGAAACTCGGTCAGGGCCAGAAGGTGCAGAGGGACTTCGTTTTTCCCTTGGCAGGAGACAACCAGGAGCAGGCAAGGCAAGGTGTTTGGGCTGGGCTGACTCCACAGTCTCCTCTCCCTGGCTGGGTGCCGATAGCGAGCTGGAGTGGGGCTGTCCCTGCTCAGGGTTGCAGCGGGAAGGCACTTATGGAACTCGCCTCCAGGCAGCTCCCAACTGATAACTCAAGTCTCTCTGAGGTGAGGGGAAAACCCAAACCACAGTTAAAGAAGCCAAAAAAGGAAGAGCCTCTGCCTAAGCAAAATCCAAGAAGCCAGTGAAGCAAAACCCACACTGCTACGGAGCATGCGTGCCCTGTCCCAGCAGACTTTAAAAGAAATCACACCCTTCCCCTCACCAAATCCCCTCCGTTTCAGTGGCAGGGTCATAAAGAGACAGTAACAATTTTGGGCAGATAGGTATGGAATACAATACCTTTTAGATCATCGCTATACCCCCACCGAGAGAAAGTGGAGCACACGAGCAGCAGAAGGCTGCCCTGCAACACCCGTGCTAATGCTGCTCAGAATGATAAGTCATTAAGGATGCTACTCTGAGCAGACTTTTGGAGATGAATGATAGATTGTTGCCAACAACAGTAGGACAGAAGGAGAAAAACAGACATACTTTCTACAGAGTGGAAAAACCAGAGGTAACATGCTATCTCCAAGTAGCAAAAATATAAGAAAAGCAAGTATGTAAGATGAGTAGATCAAGACTTATTTATATAAACACCAGGGAACAGCACAGGTCAGAAAAGTTTAAAATACACTTAAGACCCATTGGCTTAAAAATCTCCTAAAGGTTTTGAAGTTCACAGAAATGCAAATTTTCTGTCAAACTAGAGGAAGAGTATGAACCAAAACACACAGGAAGCTGGGATAGACCAAATTCTGCACAGGCCTGACTCTTGTGCCTCAGATTTTTACTTCTTGCCAGTATATATATCTCTAAAATATGAAATTAAAACATATCCCATTTATCTTACCTAGGGACAGGTATCTTGTACGGACATGGTGTTTCCCCCAAAAGAGACTGCAAAACTTTCTCAAAGATGCTCATCATAGAGAAAGGGAGCACACATGCTTAATTGCAAGTAAGCAATTAGAACAAAGATAATCCTAAATAATTTAAAAAGCAGATCCACCACCATAGCAGTTCAACCCACAGTAGGTCATACCTTCAGTATGTAAGAGGAATTTGAGATGAAGCAGTAGCACAACTGGGCAATGATGCCTGCAATCAATAAATTGATGCTCCCTGCTCATAGCCCATTCTTAATTTTAAAGAAAGAAATCTGTGAGAACAGATAAAACACGGAGGGCTGTAATCCCCTGGAGTGATCTTGTCACATCATGTGTTATTGCAGCTCTGTACTTTTACCTTTGTACTTTGTTGCATATAGTAGAGCAACATAATTAACCACTAGCGGTAGTGTTTATGTTATTTCTCAAAAGGTTAAGAAGCTGATTATAGCTAAAATAATCAGCTTTGCCTCGGGCCTCAGTAGCTCTGTGTAATCAAATTAGACAAGCAGGGCACAGTGTCACCTAACACAAACCATGGCACTTTCTTCTCTGTTTTGACCTTTTTCATTAGATGAGGAAGCCAGGTTTTACCTTAGTCCAAACATTTTGAACAGATTAGTTCCCAATAAACTGACTGATAAGTCAGGCATTCATCCACATCCTTTTATTGAGTGACTCAGGGAGACCACACTCAAGAGGTTCCTCAGAAATAGTGTCAACTTTGCTTCTCCCCCAAATAACCTCTTTAATTACTTGTTAACTATTTTGGTGGGGGGTGGGGTGGGGGTGGACAACGTTTCAAAAGGTGAATGGCAATTACTTAAAATCACAGAATATCTTCAGCTTCCATATTTATCTCAGTCATTTTATTATTTTGATTCTAGAGTTGCAGAACAGCAACAGGTAACTTCATAAACACAGCAGAGAAGACATTTGCATTTCTAAGTAACCACGGATAACCTGCTTGGCAGAGTTGCAGCTCACTCTCCCTACGCAGCTTCACTTCTCTTTGACGTCAAGCCAGGAGAACACTATAATGGAGGTGTTTAAGGAGGTTTAATAATGTAGACAGAGGATCAAGCCAGCCTGACATCAGAAGAACACTCTCCACACCACCATATCACAACTAAATTTAAATGTAGGCTGCAGTGCCTATTGCTTCCACAATTTTGCCATCTTTGAACATGCAGGGAACAAAAGATTAAAAAGGTAAAGAATATAGAAAGAATAATAATGGGAAATTCAGATAAAAACCATGTGAGTTAAGGAATTCACTATACTTTCCTGAATTTTCTGCTCCAATATAAAATAATTTGTTGGATCCTTACATACTTGATCTGTAATTTCAAGTCCAGCTCTGCATGTATATGTACAGCAGCTAACTGACACAACTTTTATGTTGTGGAAGTAAGCATATGAAACAATAGTTTCTTCAGATGGCTTGTGTATGGTTATTTGTAGACAACAAAATCCAAACTCGTTATTTTAATTGATTAAGTCATAAATGAAAAGTTACAGAAAGCATGCGTGCATGATTGCACACCCTTGTTGGTTCCTGCTAGTCCTGCAGTACTTTGTGAATTTGTATGTGGTCAGCCTGCCTTGCCATAGCTGTGTATCACACTCCTATGTTGCAAGCTGTGTGAGAAAGGGAACATACCAAGTTTAACAAGGACAAGAGACATGATGCCCTCGTATATTTTCTGTGAACTTCAAATGACTGTGCTCTTACTGGTCTGCACAGTTCATTTGAGAGAAATGCATTTATTAAGAAGAGAAAAACCCCTGTAACACAGCAAAATACATAAATGTATTGATGGAGTGTCTATAATTATTACAAATAACCTTACTTTTTGACTGCATCATCAGCCAGCCAGAAAGCTCCATCTACCCCTCAACAAGTTTAAAGCAGAGCCATGTTCTTCAGAGAGAACATATACTAGCCATATATGTATTACAGATTTAACAGTAAATCTCTGTACACTTCTTTCATGTCAGCTTTTCAGAACACTCTTTTTGTCAACTGACTGTGGTACACAGTAATTCAATTATTTACATCCAGTGGCAACCACTATGCAGGTAAAACACCCTATTGTCTGCCTTCCCATTTCTGTACTGAGATGTGCCACATGTCTGATGCAGAAGCACATAATTTGTGTGTATCGGTGAGGATAAGACAACCCCCCAATGGGACACTGTGGCCACAAACAGCAGGATGGCACCATGTGGGGCTATCTCTGCTGTCCTAGCTCAGCTGGGAGAGGCTACTAGCATCCCTACTGCTGCCAAAATCCCTCCTTGTAAAGGAAAGAAATAAAGGAAAATAAAAATCAACACCCACACAGGCAGTTTCAAAATATAAGACTATGTAAGGAAGCAGAGAAATTCTCCTTAGTGATGATTGGCTCTTTCAATGTAATTTCTCTTTGTTGCCATGAATGTCTGTAAGTGGATTAATGGCATTTAGCTCCAGAGTATGTCATTGATTTATTCCAAATATACAAGCTCTCATATGAAACACACTCAAAGACCACACTCAATCCTAGCTTCCTATTAATATGTCATCTGCAAGACAAATTGTATTCAGAAATTAATGTACCATTAATAAAACTCCAGGCATAAATCTCCCAATCAGAAAATAACAATGTACCAATTGAAAGTGTTAGATATTGTACAATATTAATACCACAATAAATTACCCCTCTGATATATTTAAGCCTTCAATCAGTTCAGAGAATGTAGCACAGCCCTGTGTTACTACAAGTGAATTGTTACAGGGATTCCCAAAATATAAAATATAAAAATGTTGCCTCCAAGATGTCTACCACTAATACAAAAGAATCAACAATACTGCAGCAAGTGATGACCATTTGGTGATCATTGCCTCATAGTGCCATACTATCATGTTTTGATGAACATGAGTGGGTATCTCTGCAGATCTCTGGACTGCCCCTATGGAACAGGGTTGGGAACTGATTTCACTGTGTGAATATATGTGAATATGTGAATATATCCTGGAGTGCCATGGCTCTCCTGGTTGTGTCAAGCTAGAGGTCACAGCTGGACCTCAATAACTGCCCACACAGCTTGCACACCTCTTTCAGGGGCTATTACCCCGGGGTAACACTCTCTCAGGGAACTTCCTCAAAGCAGACAGCTTTATTAAAGTCAGCCAAATGAGAGTGTGCATATGTAAATCACTGTTGAGTTTGCACTAAATCTTTAATGTCTTAATGCCTTCATTTGCCTTTTTCCCCAGACTTTGACATTGCTTCAGTGCAAACAGCTATATTTAATTTACAAGTTTTTCTGACTATTTTTTCCCCTCCCCAAAAATCAGAAGGCAGGAAGTAGATGGGTGTAACTTAAAGAGGCAGCTGAGATGAGCTGCCGGCAGGGTGAAGTGGTAGGTTTTAGTAATAGCTGGAAGTCGTAAGTGGTTCTAAGCTTTGAAGTCAGTGCAGCTTTGATGTGCTACTCCCATAGTAAATCGCAAGACAGTCTTGAAAGAAGAAGATTTCCCAAATACCATCCAAGTGTCATTGCTTGTGAAATCTCTGTATGTTTTTTTTTTTTTTTTTCCCTCTGTTGAAATCTATCATTGGGCTGCTCTCACGCCTTCTCGGTAACTCCTGGTCTATTTTAATGGGTCTTGGTTAAATGGAAAATTACACCCATGCTCAATTTGGAGGAGGCAAGCAGATTGCTGCATGTTATTTTGCTTTGCTGAAATGCTTCTCAGCATTTTCCTCCCCACATCTACAGTGCTCAGACACCATGAGGGACCACAGGGGGGGATGCTGAAGCAGCGAAGGGCAGAGGCTGTAAGCCAGAGAAGCATCTCTGCTGGTGTATGCAGGGAGGTTTGGTCGTCTCCTGTTCATGGAAAAAGCCACAGCTCTCCTGAGACAAAGTATCCTCAATGTGACAACAAGGTGATCCCTCCTCTGCTCAGCTTTGCTTTGGGAGAAGCGCCTCTGGGAAAGAGGCTTCGCTATTGAAATTCAGCCATGTATATTGGGATTGATGGAAGAGATGCAATGCTGAGTCCAACAGGAAGAAAGATCAAACCCACTATGAAGAGGCAAGTTTTCTTGATGGGTATTTGTCTCCTGTACAAAAAAAACACTTATTTTTCCCCATAGTGTAAATTGTCATTGAATTGCACACTTAACCAGTATGAGCTTTCATGTTTAGTGAAAATATAAATAAAACTATGTTTAGACAGTTAGGTTTAAGAAAGCAACTCATAAAAGCCTTATCTTTTGCAAATGGTTGTACAATGCCCAATGTATTTTAATAGCTACACTTCAAACCTAAGCCTATGCCTCAAATGTCATACACAATCTACATGACAAAGCATATCAAAACAACCATTTTCAATGAGTCTGAAGCTAGCAGAGCAAGAGGATTAAAATGGTTCAAACCAATCTTTATTACCTATCAAAAATCTGTCTACCTGGATACACATATTTGAATGGAAGAGGGAGACACCTGTCCATGCCCATAGTGAGTACTAGGAACTACCTGATCTTTAAGGTCCTTTGCAACCCAAATCATAAGCTTGATTTTATGATCAGAAAGACCCATGATTTTATGATCAGAAAGACCATGTCTGTCTAAATGGACAGAAATAAAATTTATATGTGACCAGTAAAATACAGGAGACTAACTTGTGAAGGTTAGAGGTCACTGAACATTTCAGCTGTTCTCAGAAGCTATGGCAAGAGACTACATGAGGGGACAGATTGCCCACCAATCTGTTAAAACCTCTGAAGTTTGGTGATGACTTCTACCCTGCTCTTTCATATTAGTTGTAAATTGTTAGTAACTCGAGCCAGACTATGCAGACATAAAAAGCAGAAGTGAGATGTGAAATGGTCAAATACTGCCCTGCACACCACAGGCACCCACAACTGTGAGCAGTGTCCTAAGCAGTCCTGAACAGGAACAACCGGCAAAATGCTAATTACATTCTGCACCTTCAGGAAGCTGGTGGTGCAGCATTTACAGGGCTCAGCCATAAGCTAAATATGCCAAAGCCTAAACTCTGGTTTGTCTAAGTGGGGTCTGACAACAGTGTTGAAACAAATTCAGTTCCAAAAACTGTTTTAATGTGCATTGGAATAACGATAACCAAAGTAAAGCTGTTAAGTGCAACCTCTCATAAATATTGCATATCCAGCACTGAAATCAAAGAAGTAACTTGCTGTTGCTGTCAGTGAACTTGAGTGAGGGAGTGTGGGATTAGATGTGGAGTCTATTTGCATTAATTTTGCATCAATATCCATATTAATTCTAACACAATATTGTACTGAATTTGGGGACAGCACTCAGCTCAGTCTCCCTGGCAAATGAAATATCACCTGTAGAGCTTCAGTAAATCATTTAGTAGCACTAAAAAAAGTCAGGCATGAAATCAGAGGAGAAGTTAGAAGAGATGTAGCACAGAAAAATCATACCAGAATTAACAAAATATGTAATGAAAGAGCCTGTGTATGGAAAGAATAACTATTCAAAATCAATTTCTATTTCCTCACTTCTACAAAGAATAAATTTTACATGGTTGCTAATAGTTTTGGATGATGACAAATCAATTTACCTGGGACTGACTGTACCTCTGTTACCAAGATAACACTATTTATCTGTGGGTGCAAACTACAAGTTGTGAATACAGCTAAAACAACACAAATAAAAATGTCATTCCAAGGAAGAAATAAATCAGCAAAATACAGGATTTTTCTGTATTGTGTAGCAGAAATCTCCTGAAGAGAGACAGTCTTAGAGCAGGTGTTGTAAATGCTCATACTTCTATTTCACCTGGAATTTCTAAAACTCTAAAAAACATAAACTTCATGATTAACATAGAAAATAACAGAGAAAGTTCTCACTTCTCTGCTGAGCCCTGAGCTTCTTTGGAAGAAAGACACAAGGATGCAGAATGGTAAGGGGAGCTGACATTCCCAAGATTATGTGTGTGCATTTTCTACTGATATCATGCAACATGATGGATTCCCCAGTGGTATCTATTTTCCAGTTACCCACATTTCTCACAGGCTGGGTATACTGCTATTAGTGACCACTTTGCACCTAATCTCTGTGTTTAAGGCACGCTCTTGATTGGTTGACTCAATGAGGACAACTTGGGCCATTTGGCTGGTGGGGAAGCCCATCACATTTTGGTGCCGTCTCCACTGGATGTTTGTGGTTTCTTTTCGTTGTCACTCAGTGATGACAGAATATGAAAAACAGATTTTGGCTCTCTTTTAATCTGTCACTGACTCCTCTGCTTAGTCTATTAGATATCCTACTGTTAAGCTTGAGTGAACACCTTGCCTCTCCACTTGTAAAGCTTCTCCATTCCATGATCTACTTTTTCAAAAGACTGACTGACTGATTAAAGTAATGGAAAACCAGAAATGCCTCAAATGTTGCAGCCTGGAAGCAAGGAATGTTGTTCCTTAAAAAATCAGGTGGAAGTCCACTCTTTTTAAAAGACACATGAGGAAGGGAAAGGTTTCATCTATAAGACTGCAGTGGTTAGGCCACTGACACTAGAAGCAACAACCAACATCAGTTCCCATGTCAGTGGATGGGATCTCAAACTACCATCTTAAAAGAAGTTGACCAATTCTCAGTCAACAGCACAGGTTTCCTCTTGTGCTCTTTCAGGTCCTTATTCTCCTAAGATGCACCCATTCCTCTGCACAGGCAGGCAGATCTCTAAGAGAAACTGGTACTTTCAGATAGAGTATGACATAAATGTTTAGTAAGCTTCATCCAGGGCTATTAACAGAAAAAGAAAAGAACACTCCTAAAACATTAGCTCACACTTGGCATTTAATTTAAAATAATGGCCTGTTGCGACAAGAACTTAAGAGAGACCTACCAAAACCACTGGGAATCCTTGGTGGCAGCTGATTTAGGTGCCTAGCAGCCAAAAGGAAACTGCAAGATTTACAAGCTGTGCTGGATTTGCAAGGTTCATCTAATGTGACTGTAAGTTCTGCAGTCAGTAGCAGGAAATTGTCAAAATCATAAACATCCAGAATACTCATGAAATGATCCAAATCCCATCTCACAGCTCTGACACGTGCTGTTATCAGCGTATAGCATAGTATTGTTGGACACTGTACTTAAGCCATTATCTTACATGTGTTTATTTAATCTGATGGGATTTTACAGGAGGTTTCCTTTGTGCGAAGGGAACAGATTTCATCGAATGGATCAAGCTGCATAAACATGTCTAGAACTCTGTCCCCAAATTAACCAAATAACAAACATTTAATGTAACTACTCAGAGTAAGGATGAATTCTTGAAGTTCAGTTTCTCTAGAATCAAGAATTGATGGCTGCCTCTGCAGTACAAGTATTTTGAGATATGTTTATGTTCCCATTTGTTTGCCTTGCATGCACAGCTGCAGTGGAAAAATCCTGTTGGAACAGTCATGGCATGCACACTGTCAGGCAGGAATGATCCCTTTCAAGCAAAGCCCTTCCAGTTCAACACCCAGATCAGTAAATAATTTAAATTCTGACACGATAATGCGGATCATGTGGAGGCAAAGATGGTAGTAAAAGATGACTTACCTTGCCCAGCAAGGCAAAGTCAGAGCTAAGGTTTGCCAGACTCAATCAGATCATCATGAAAGTATCTAAGAGCCAAAATTGCCCTTCAGATTTCAAATAAATGTGGGGTTTATTTATATGTCTTATTAATTGTATTGTGCAATTTCAAACAATGTATTAACACAAAAATCTCCGATAAAGTGATATGAACTTTTATACACATTGCCTCATTTGCACAACTCTTGTTCTTAAAAGCAATGACGGGCACTTAACAGTGTTTGTTTAAAAGTACATGTCACTTGTCTTCAAACCGACAACTGTACCACAGCAGTAGTAATGAATATAATCTAAAATGGTTTACTCCATTAACCATGTGGATTATTTCTCTGTTAAGCTGTTGCAGGTATGTCTCGCAAACCTATCTGAAATAAAAGAATTAATGTGTGGGGAAATGTCTTTCACATAAGAACCGGAATACAGATTAAAAAATGCTGCTTCTTAAAGGTGGTTCATTAAAGTATTCATTGGAATGCACATTATTCATAATATGAAGATATATATGATAAATAATTATTTCATGGGGTATAGTTTGCATGTTGTAATATAAGAATATATGTCTGCTTAAATTAGCTTTGTCCTTAACACTATCTGTATAACCAATCAGCATTAAAATTCTTAGCACTTGTTTGCTTTCATTATTATTATTAACTATGTAACAATCACAATGCTTTTAAAACAAGTCTCTTAATTGTCCCTGTATATCAAATGACAAGATTAGTTGCTGATGTGCGTTATCAGAAAATGATAAAATTCTTTCTACAGAAAATTTGGCCTCCCAAATGTTTCTTGATAGGAGAAAGTTTAAAGTGTAAATATACTGTGAAAAGGGTCTCTAAAAATGGCATCATGGAGCTCAATGATCTTCATGTTTTGGTTTTCTCACAGATTGGTAAACCAATCCTCTCAGCTGAGAGCTAGCTGGAGTAGTGAGAAAACTGTTACATTAGCAGTTTGAGGGCAAGGTGCTAAGAAGGCAAAGGTAATATAAATTTAATCTCCATGTGTTGCAAATAAGTTTATCTGGCAAATAAAAAGAAAAAGAATGATGAAATTATGTGATGCTACTGCTAGTTTTCCCAATTCTTGTTTGCTGTCTAACCACAGCCATGAAGCCCAATTTGATATGACTGGCATTACTGACAGCTGTTCAAATAATATGTATGCCAGGAGTATTAAAAAGTCGCTTATTATCCAGGTTTACCTTACTACCTTATTACTTAGGTTAATTCAAGTGCACAGAAGTGATGAGGACGTGGTGCTCTGTTATTAACAGTACTGATAAAATCTGATCTTGGGTCTATTGTGCATATAAATTAGTACAGGAATAAAGCCCAGGAGACGATGTTGTTGAGGAGCTTTGTGTCAGACAACTTTGGCAAAACAGTGAATGGGCTAAGTTTCTTCCTAGGCATACCTCTGCAATGCATGGAGAGTTTTCCTCACCCTGAAAGGTATAAGCTCAGGAGATGGACATAGGTGGTCACAAATATTAAGTGTTTCTAAAAACAATGAGTAGTGCTCAGAGACAGAAATGTGTAATACTTCCAATGACTCTACATTTTGGGCAGTGTTTTGATTGGGTAAAGACAAGTGGCTGGCTGCCTAGGGCCTGTGAACTGAACCTGACCTGATGACACTGATGGGACTGAACAGAGAGAAGCCTTGGCTGGCAACACACGTGCTTGGAGCTTCAAAAAGAGTATTTTTTCTTCAAAGTAGGAATAAGATTGGTAAATTTAATCAAGATGTGATATTTAAACAGAAATGAATAAATGGTATTTTTAGAAAGTTGTTGAATGACAAAAGAACACCTATTAGTTCCCCTGGTTTAGAAAACAACTGAAATCAGTTAAGGAATATAGAAAAAATGAAATTCAGCTAAATATGATAAAGAAAGCTGACGTTATCTCAGTAAAAACAATGTATGGCTGGCAAACTTAGCAAAATACACAAACAACAAATACGATCCACAGCACAAATGAATCAGTTTTCAGATGGAGCTGGTGAACCTGTAAATAAAAATACAGAATGTATGAAATTATTCAATATATGTTTCTGTTCCCTATTTGGAAAAAAAATTAAGTGTTTGATGAAGTACATTCTTTTTTACTGCTCATCAATGTCTTCTCAGGGATAATTTTTTTCTAAATTGGCAGGCTTGCAGAGTTTGGACTCAAGGGTCATAAAGCAGCTAGCCGGCTTTCAGTTAATTTTAAATAATGCTTAAAACAGCAGAGAAGGTATAGAAGATGGGAAAATCCTAACCGAAAACTTCAGAGAAAACTATTTGCATAGGTAGTCTGACATAAGTATCAAGAAAAATAAAGGAAAAATGGATATGCAGGTTCATAAATTCCTACCCTAAGTACTATGGGCATGAAGAACAAGGTGTCTTTTGACGGTAATTTTTGCCTGCTCAACTTTTCCAGAGGTTGTTTGCCTGCACCAAGGAAGAATGGGTAACTAAAATTGGAACTTTGGAAGAGACTGCCCAGAGAGGGTGTGTCATTACACAACACAAAAGAAAGAACCAAGAAGATGAGCATCTGTCAGGAAGTAATGCAGAATGTTTTCTCCTGCTCTGGGCAGGGGGATGAGGCTGATGCATACTTAAAGTCCCTTTGAGAATCACAATGCTGTGATACTGGAAACTACTAATGAGGAATTAAGGTACAAAAATCCAATTAATTCAAGCCAATGCAAATTTCTGGAAAAAACTCCAAAACAAATAAACTCAGCTTCCACCTTTGATGAATTACTATATTTAGCAAATACAGTAATTTTTTTTTTGTCAGGAAATTGATTTATTCCTCAAGAACATTCTGGACAGTAGGAAAACTATGTCAACTTTGCCAAGCATTTTTACAAAGTGTTTTATCTCCCTTTTGTTTTCATAAACTAAGTATTTTTGCTCTTACCAGGCTTCCCATTAAACTTCTGGACTGTTATTACACTGGAGCCCTTACCTGTTCTGTTTGACTGGTGGTAACTGCTACTTTGCCAGCTGTTTGATTCCAGGTAAAGGCATTAAAACGTCTTCCTTTTACTAGGAAGATATATTCATCATTTCTCTTCTATGCTGTAAACTACTACCACAAAAATTGGAGAAACTTCAGTAGAACTTCATTACTTAACTAAAATTCCAACTTAGGCAGAAATTGGTCAAAGTTTCATAAATTCAATAAGGGACAAATAGAACAACTCTAGAATTGTTTACTCATGAGAAAGGGTTAAAAGTCAGTATTCCACATTTCTAAGAATCTGAAGACTAGGCTATCAGCAAATGCAGCTATCATGGAGAAACCATTATTGAATGGAAACATTATTGCTGGAGTGTCCTACGGCTCTCTTAACTACACAGGAAATATAATAAAAAATTCACTGCTGGTAAAACTTGTATAAATGTGAAGATGGACGTGTTGGTTATTAACAGGAAAGATTATGTTTTTGGGTTTTTTTAATGTAAGTGTATTTGTTTGGCTTGTTTTTTAAAAAAATCTACCTGCAATGTTTCCTAACA
This sequence comes from Petroica traversi, assembly GCA_025920805.1. Classification (NCBI taxonomy): domain Eukaryota; kingdom Metazoa; phylum Chordata; class Aves; order Passeriformes; family Petroicidae; genus Petroica; species Petroica traversi. The sequence continues at coordinate 349,342 of JAHLSL010013373.1, forward strand.
CTAGTTGAAAACTGAGATGAAAAGCAGCAGCTCTAGAAAGGGCAAGCTCCTCCTAAACTGATCTTTATAGTAGGATGATAAAGGGGTCAAATGTAACTGTTGCCAAATGTAATGGGAGAAAATCAGGTAGCAAAGATTTGATATTACATTAGTAAGATGTAGACAGGTCTGTCTCAAAGAAGTTGATTGACTGGAGATGCCACAGACAAATGTATGAAGTAATTTGAAACCTAGAGATATTATCTTGTACTTAGACTTAAAGAACTCAATCTATTACTCAAAAGAAAATAGTGTGATGCCACTATGTAATTAACAGGAAGGAAAAGCAACAGCTCTGTAATTTAGGTTAGAACCTGAAATCAGACAAAGCCAAACCAGAAATTAACCAATTTTCTTAACAGTTTGCAGATGGTAAAAGGAAGGGAGCAATGGATTCCCCATCTCTTGAACCCACCCAGCCAAGGCTGAATGACTTAGAGGAAGAAACATTTTCACCAAATTTAAGCTTTAAGTTTCAGAATAATATCTGGTCAAAAGTTAAAAACCTGTATCTAAGAGTGGATAATAAATCACTTAAATATTGTAGTCAGCCTAAATTTGTGAAAAAAAGGAAGGTTTTCTACTGCAACTAAACTTTTTCAAAAAATTATAACAAATCCAAATATGAATCTGGATTTGAATGGAAAATGAAAGCTGAAATGTGAAAAATCTTTTCGATTTAGCTTAGTAAAGATTTAGCTATTGAATTTTGGAGGACATGTCTCAAGGAACATCTCATTTCAGGTGTTCAGCTCTAGCAGAGTTTGCTGTCACACACTCAAGTAAGACCTGCCAACGTGCAGACAGATATGGATATATAAGGCACTAATGAGATAGCATTGAGTAGTATCAGAAGCAAACAGTCACAGCAGTCTAATAGGAAATATCTGACTGTAATAATTTAAATTATTCATTATTACCACAAAGACAGCCTCAGGGACTCTAAAACAACTAACTCTAGTTAGTTCACTCTACTCTAAAAAATTACAATGATAAATAGATATGTTTGAGTACAAGAGTAATTTTTTATGAAACTGTTTCTCCAATATCAGTAGTGCATCAAGTCCACATAACTATTTTGTACAACAGTAAACGAAAGAGTGCTATTGAACTCTCTGACACAAGCAACATCTGGTAATTCAAGTCAGTGCTTTCAAATTCACATTTTCGTATTTACTTTTGAGACTCTGGCACTGCAGAAGAGAATCTGTAATATTATTCAACAGGTCTCTACAGACTTTTTCCTTTCCAAAGCACTGTAGAGCTAAGCTACTCTAACAACAACACAGAAGTTCACATTCAGCTAGGTTTACATATGAAATGAAAAGGTGTCTGCAACACCTGAGACTGAGCACGAGTATAAGAGCTCCTTTGAAGAATCAGGAATAGGGGAAAAGTCACTTACTTCCATGCTAAGAAGATGTAAGTTAATGCAGGATTAGTGCAGCAACCACCAGAACTGTGGCTAAGACAGTCAGATGCTTCAAAGCTACCATAAGAATTTCCGGTCCCAGACAGGTAAAGTACAGCAGCAGAAATGGAAGTGCCGGACCAGTTTTCGTAATAGATGAGAATGTAAACATGGGTGAATAAGCAAGTTCCCATTGCAGATTCCTGCACTCCACCACTTGTATATTAATCTTGCAAATACCTTAAATTAACATGCAGCTAGACACAGGAATGTGCCCATCTTGTAAAAAAGCTTCAGCATTTTATCTTTACTCCTGAAATCCAAAGTTTTTGTTGACAGAACAACATGAAGACATAAAATTCAAAGAGCTTTACAGTAAACAGTGATTAATGTAACATTAATACCCACGAATGACTACTGAATACAGAAATAACATTTTTAACAGAATGGAAAAATTGCTTAATTGCTTTATTTTAAAAAGTGCATGGTTTTGTTCCTTGCACTTGTACTGTTGGGCATTTATCCCTGGTCATGAAACACTAATATCAGAAAACAGCCTGAAGAGTCCTCATTAAATTGATTAACTACTGAACAAAAAAAGGAGAAGCATTGGTAAACTGGGCTAAAAGCTGCTCAGAGTATGAGTCAGGTAATGTCTCAGCACTTAATGTAGTTTATGGTTCCTTCTGCTTTGTTTTTTATGAGCAAGATATATAAATGCGTAAGAGTGGAACTGTAATGTGGTGCAAATATAGCTGAGGAAAAAAAGCAGGAAGAAATAAGTTGATCCTTCCCTACAGCTGTCACAAGTGTCACTAATGCAATTACCCCTGCACACAGACCCTATGGTGCTGGAGTGTCTTCACTGGAGGTGAGCCTCCTGTTTGAACTGCAGGATCTGCTCAGCATGGGGCTCATCTGCAGATAGACAGGCTTTTCTATGGAAATACACAAATGAATGCTTAAAACAGCAGGCAGGAGTCACCTGTTAGGCAAAGTCAACAGAAACTACCACTGCCAAAACCTAATGGGTAATTCATTGTTTCCGGGGTATCAACACAAGCTTTGCAAAAAGGGCTCTACCTGATCAGTCAGTGCACTCTTGTGTGGGGCCACAGGCTGCACACCTGCTCTGCCAGTGAAGGGCTTGCTGTTCAAGTGATCCAGGAAGTTTCTTGGATTGGTGTTTTTAAGCGGATCTAAAAGTTCAGAATAATGTTACTTAAATTTAGCACTGTGCCACAGAGTCTTATTGATGCTATTTTATTAATGAGCCCAAAACAGTAGTTTTGAGGTGACTGTTTAGTGCCACATTCTTTCTTGATATTAAATCAAGCCATGCCAAGGGCTCAACTTATTTTTCAGAGAGGTCTGCAGAATCTCATCTTTCATTACTGCAAGTTTCATATATACATACAAAAAAAAAATAAAAAAAAACCTTTGAGCCTTAAAATACAAATTGTGTGTTCAATATGTGTGGAAATAATGTGCTTTTCCTGTGAGGCTCAATGAATGACAACCCTGCTATTTGTTGGGATAAACTTTGTCAGAAACCACAATCATGCCCTCTTCCCCTTTTCCAATTAGAAGGATTTGAAAAGACAAAGCAAGAAAAAAACTACTTTCTGCAACGCAATGGACTTTCTTTTGGTGCTGACACAGAGAAAGGTGACCATCTTACCTGAGCCTGGAAAACTACCCCTATCTGTACTCCATACTCACTCACGTATGAACTCGTATCCTACAGAACCATCATGGCTACATACCACAAGGCTACTCTGTGTGGTCTTTTGGAAATTAAGCAAGTATACAAAAAAACCCTTCAAAACTGCACATGGATATTAATTACCATTATCATTGTTTCTTTACTGACAGGTAAAATATCCTACAGAAGGCTGGACATAGTCCTGGTCCATTGGCTCCAGGTGGCCTGGCTTGAGCAAGATGACCTTGATGACCCTCAGAGGTCTTTTCCCACCTCAACCATTCTGTCTTTTTTTCCCCCCTTCTTTTTATTTATCTGTAAAACCCCCAATACGTGCAGTACTCTGCTAGAAATTATATTAATGATATTTTCTAAATTCAAACAAACAACAAAAAATTGTGCTTGGCTTACCTAAATGTAATTAAATGTTTGATATATTATATAGAGTTCAATCTTGATGATTAGTACCAGAAAATACTATCTGAAGACTCACTCAAGAGCACCACGTCATTCCTGACCACCAAAATTAAGTTTGTTTTTCTTCTACCAGCCTGAGGCTACTTTATTCAGCAGTATGAATTAATTCTTACTTTGTTCAGCAGTATGAATTAATTCTTGTACTTTTCCCCTCATTACGTAGACATATATTCAATCTAGGCTCTTCTGTGAATAGAACTTTTCTTGATTACTCTCAGTGTTTCATTCCATTGTTTGTCTTTTAAGTTATAATTTCCTTATTTCACAATGTTTTAACTACATTGGCTGCGACTGTTAACAGAATAACTAGAGATTTTGGGGGCCAACTAGGAAGGCTTTAAAAAGACTTGATTAGGCAATTCATTTTACTAATGTTACAACATCTTCACTTGATTATTTTAAATGAGTGTTGGTGCATATCCACTTAGGCAAAATACTGTGAAGTTTAATCATCTCTCCTAAATAACAAGCTTTCACTGGCAGAAACACATGGCCTAAGGAATACAAACAATTCAGGAAAACAAAGGCCATGTTTACCTGGCAAAATCTACCACAATATAATTCCTGGGGTGAAGTTCAAGCCACTATCCGGAAACCAAAATAGTTTAATTCCTGAAAAGCATCAGAGATGAATGCAGATCCATGGATTTGCTTTCTTCCATCCCCACTTTCAGCTATTCTTGCCCAGTAGCTGTTCCAGTAAGTTGACTCCCCAAGGATTTCTGAACTCCCTGCTTCAAAACTAGGAGAAATGTAAGGTCTCAGAGACACAGCATGAACTACAACTACAGTCAGCAGTAATGCAGTGCAACCTGCCATTAAAGCATCCATTCCATTGTCTGTGTCAAATTCCAAGCTGATCTCCTAACCAGTAATACTCCCAACCCTACTCCATTTTAATGTGACAATCTTTAATGAACAGACTGCTTTGAAGTTTTCATCCTTCTCCACTATACATTTTCTTACGTCTTATATGGGAGATGGATCCATCTCCTCTGAGACCGAACAGATGTATTCTGATTTGATTCTATTAGGAAGGTAGGTTAAGACTGAGGCAGAAGATAACCTCGAATCTAACAGAGGTCCTTAATTAGGGCTGAAAGTAAAGAGGGTAAGAGACTGGAAGTTTTAAAGTTCAAACCCCTCAGTCTCAGTTTTGAACACTTGCATGGATGGGCCATCCACAACTTCTCTGGGCAACCTGTCCCAGTGCTTCACCACCCTCAAAGCAAAGAGTTTCTTTCCTGTCTGTTAATCAAATTCAGCCCTCTGTCAATCTGAAGCCATTCCCCTGTTGTCCTACCACTCCATGCCCTTGACAAAAGCGCATCACCAGTTCTCTTGTAGCACCTTTAGATATTGGAAGGTGCTCCAAGGTCCCCTCAGAGCATTCTCCTCTCCCAGCTTTCTCTCTGTCTTCATGGGAGTGGCACTCCACCTCCCTGAGCATCTTTGTGGCTCCTCTGGACTTGTTCCAGTAGGACTACATCTATTTTGTGTTGAGCTTCTCAGAGCTGGATGAAGATGTCCAGATTGGGTCTCACCAAAGCAGAGCAGAGGGGCAGAACCAACCACCTTGACCTGCTAGACATGCTTTTGATGCACCACAGGATAGGTTTGTCTTTCTGGGCTGGAAACACGCCTGGCAGGCCATGCTGAGTTTTTTGTCAACCAACAATTACGTCATTCTTCCCAGAGCTGCTGTCAAATGACTGCCTACACAGCCTGTATTTGTGCTTGGGACTACCCTGACCCATTTGCAGGACCTTGCACTTGGGCTTATGGAACTTTATGGGGTCCATCTCTTTTCTGCAAGCCCACCTCTCAAAATCCCTCTGGGTGACATCCCTTCCTACCAGCATGCCAGCTGCCACTCACAGCTTGGTGTTTTTGACAAACTTGCTGAGGGTGCACTCAAACTCACTGTCCATGTCACTCACAAGATGCCAGAAGATATTAAACTATGACACCAGCACGCAACCAAATCCTTGAGACTTGGATGAAAGATCCTGAAGGTGGGACCCACTCAGTACCTTTTGCCACAGAAAAGACAATGGATTTATTATGGCTTACTTTTTCTGTATTGTTCTCAATGCTCTCAACATTTAATTATTAAAGTGTATTCTTTCCTTTTTGTAATCAGGTAATATATGAATCAATTATGGCAAACATTTTAATTCCTTACTAATTCTTTAATCAAAAGCTTTAACAACTCTATCTGGAAATACAAGTAATTTTTCTGGTTTGATGGCCATTTATTTTGTCTCCAATGATTTTAAGGGAAAAGCAAGCAAGAGACTGTGAGATAAACTCCAGTAGCAACTGCTCCCCAACTAGGATTGCCTGTAAAACCCAGTATACTGAATGGCTGAATATCAGACCCTTTTGGAAAAGCTGGCTAAAGAGATGTGACTATGAGGCAGTTATTTCTGAACTTATTTTCAGAATATAATATTCTGAAATTTTCAGGGCAAACAGAGATAAAAAATGGTCTTCCAAGCATAGAAGTGAATCTTTCTATTGCAAAAGGTTTATTTTAAAAGATCTCCTTCATTGTTCTGATTGCTCTCATTGTCATTAATTGAAATACCAAGGGCAATGATGCCAGGATTTGAGTCTTTCAGTACCACAATTCTCAAGAAAAAAGTGAAATAAAATCTCTCACATTAAACAATACTGCTCCTACATCTAGTAACATTTAACGAATTTATTTCATATTACCTTAATGCAGGTTTATACCATTGCTCATATAAAGCCACTGTACCAATTATTCACTTGGTTTTCTGCAAATGTCTTACAGTTGTTCATATAAGAGACAATTACAAGAAATATACGCAAAAACATGTGAGCAAACTGATAATTCAGGAGCAGTCATTTGAAGTTATACTATTTTAAACTATACTTATATGATAAAGAAGTGGCCTGGAAATAGTTATCTTACATTAAATCATTATCAAAAGTCTCTGTTGAGAACATCTAAAACATCAGTGATCTTAATTTATCTCAAAGTATGCACTAAATACAAATATCCAATTTTTACTGGCTGAAATCCTACCTCATTTAAATTAATTCTTCTACTATTTCACGGCAGCTTGGGAATTCATTAAGGCCACTGTGACCCATCTTCAACAGAAATGTAAAATCAAGACTTACTATTTACAGCTCTAATGAAGCATCTGCTTTTAAGTAACAGCTAGAATTTCTTTTATAGAATACCTTTTAGATTATTTATATTAAGTGAATACAAAAAAGGGGAAGAGATGCTCCAGTGGATGATTTTCCATTGTGTACAGTAAATACTGACCAGTTGCTATCCAAGCCCTTATTTATCTGTCTAAAACGACCTCTATAACATGCAGTCGTCGCAAGAGCAACAGAGACATCAGAGATTGGATAATCCTATTTTAAAGAATTCCACTCCTGGATAATATTTTTCTTTCAACTGCAGTAATCTCCCCTAATAGAGCAAAAAGGTGCTAAATGAATGTTGAATCTATGAAAATTTTAGTAACATATCGTTTTCCAAAGCATCAAAGAACAATGTTAATTCTATTGCACGTGTCTGCACAGAGCTGAGGATGAGATCCCAAACCATAGCAGAAACGTAATTAAAATCTCTGGTTGCTGTGAGCTCTCAAACAAAGTAGCATTGAATTTTCCAAACCTTAAAAATATCCTGTAGTAAATTCAGTTCATCTGCAAGGTTAGATCTCACTAACAACCTCGCACATGCAGACAGATATGAAACTAACTTGTCAAATGAACAACTGCATTCCAAAGAGCAAGGTCAAATATTATTTCAGCTTCTTTTGAACTTGGTTTTATATTCTACAGAAATACGCTACCTATGGCTTGTAGGAAACCTGATAATCAACCATGAAAGTTCAGTAACAGCTTTATGTATTTTAGATTACTTTCCGACAGAGATTGGAGATTTTTCTTTTACATTGATGACTACATCTACTTTCTGGAATTATCACATATTTAATTAAAGTCTCTGTATTATTTCTTGTGCTTCTTAACAAGAAATTAAGGGTTTATGATTCATTAATGAAAAAGCATAGCTGAGTATATCCAAAACAACAGAAAACTCACATCAACATTCTTGGATGCTGCAAATCATCCAATCACCATTTGCTTAAACTACTTCTGTTGATCAGCATTCAGGAAAGAGTTTCATTTATTTTAACTGTAACTTTCATTAATGTACTTATTTAAAACCTTGTTGCCTGTGCAGATTTAGATATTTATTCAAGGACCTATGATAAATTTATTGTTATCACTATTATTTTCCTTAGACTCTTACATATAATGTCACCAATTCCTTAAACAGAAAGGAGGACTAGAAAAATTCAAGCAACAAGTAGAGAAGAGAACTTAAATCCCACACAAAGAAAAAAAGAAATTAAGAGTGGGTTGCATAAAATAGCAGCAGCCATATGGTTTCAGCCACATCTTGCTGTAGAAGGGTTAAAATGCAATGAGAACCAAAGGCATTTTTAAATGAATGAGCTGCTTCTGGGCATAAACATGTACACTGGCTTACTGCAAATAAATGGATGTACCTGCAGAGACACGGGGACAGTCTGGCAGCATGGACTCCACTGATGTGTCCAGGGGCTCAGAGCTGGACACCCAATTACAGCAGTTCTGAAAGAGCAGGCAGAAAATTCTTGGGATAAGCCAAAAACTCAGACCAAAAATAAATACAGACATTGTAAGTGAGGACAATGATCACATCAAAATACTCAAACTAATTTACATAGCAGTCCCAGTAACAACTGGGCAGTACACTACACTAACTTACGCTTACTGACAATGAAACACAGCAATTTCATACTAAGTAAGTAAAAGAACATAATTCAGTGGATTGGTAATGTGCTTAAGTATCATGTCTTTTAAGTGCTACTTTGAGTGCCAGTGAACTTGAATAGGTGCTTGGACCATTCAGAGCCTGAACAACCCACCACATGTTTTAAGGTTTTCCTAGTTGCTATTGACATGAACTGGTGTTGGTATAAACACTGAGCCTGCTTGTTTGCTAACATTAAGAAATCAGAAATTTTCAGGGTATTTTGATGGAGTACACTGTGGAAAGAACATTTGTGAAAATATGAAACAACATATTACAACTAAGCAGAAGCCATCAAGATAGCAGATTAATATTGAAATAATTGGATATATAACACTGAGATGAAGGTGCGTGAAAGATAAAAAGGCAAATACTGGGGAATTATACTCGGGAAGCCTTTACATTTACCTTTCATTCCTGAACCTCTGAGTAGGATGAATTTACCAAGAATTTTCTAAATGTTTTGCTCCAAATGCTATCTATTCAGAGTAGGCTATAAACTGAAGCACTACATAATATGCTCTCAATAAAATATGCTGAAACAACACTAAATCTACTGAATTGAAGCTTTAATTATAAAACAGCTACATTTTTAATAAGATTACCAGCTCTACGACATGATCTACATTGCTTGGTCTATTAAAAATCTGAGTTTTTCCTTTCTGAAAACCTGAATAACTTCATTAAGTGGAAAAGGTAAAAAAAGCACAACTTTTTGGAAAGACTCAGTCAATTTTCAGACAGATTCTTAAAAAAATCATACCGTCAGTTCATGACAGTAAAAGTGGATGAATTCTCTTTTGGTAAACAGCATGCATTGTGTATTTGTAGATGCTTGCTGCCCTAGTTGTGCACCATGGAGTCCGTCCTCACTGTGGAAAGATCCTTGACTGGTAGATCAAGTATCTTATTGTATTTCCTTAATTCATTCTGTCTGGAAGAAGATGTCAGCTGTGTTGCAGTGAGGAGAGAATTTCAAAGGCTTCAGTCCCTACCAATAAAGGGCGAGGAATGGCTTTTGAATAGATTTGTCAAGGCAACCCTACTGTTCTGGGACCAGGGAGAGCAGGGACAACATAAAGGAAGGGTTGCTGTATGAGATTAGAAAGTGAAGTTCACAAAGCATGGCAGATTTTTGTAAGAAACAGTAGATCAATGAAACTATTGAACTCAATGGAGAAAGAAAAAAACAAACACACCATCCATTAATATAACATACTTAGTAAAAACCTGTTAAAATGGAAGTATTTCATGAAGGTTTTAAGGTTTCAAGTAGTAAAGCATTATAATTTTATGATTTGCATGTGTAATTTTAATTAACAGCTGAATGTGAAATTGAAAATGTAAGGTGGTAGAAATTACAAAAGAAGTAGAATTTTTATGAAGTATTACAATCATTTGAAATAAGTAAAATTAATATTAACTACTGATAGAACACTACATCAGAGAGCTGGAGATAATACAGAAGATTAGCACACAATTAACTAGCTTTTATATACAATGTGACACTTGCCTGTAAGAAATAAGTATTCTCGAAAGCAGTGTCAAGATATGTAAATGGATGATTTGTTTTATCATTCATCACTGTTCCTAATAAATTCAAAAATCATGACTTCTATAGGTTCTAAAAATAGGCCACCAGTGATACAGGAAAGATAGCTCCAATGAAGAATTACTTTATTTTAACAATTCATTCTTTCAATGACAGCAATTAGCCCTACAGACAGGCAGCGATTAGGTGTATATTTTAATTATTATTCATTTTACCACTAGCCTTAAACCTGATAAAAGTAAAAGATATCCAAGTGATATGCTAGTCTTAATACCACTCAGCCACATTTCACATATGTAAAATTCTTCTTTCTTATAGGAGATTTTTAATGCTAATGTAAGTTATGACACTCCATCCACTTTTTAGGCCATTAATCATTTAACTTATTCTTTAACATCTACTTTCTGCAAATGAAATTAAAAGTAATGCACTTTTCTTTTTCAGACTAAATGCATAAAGAAAAATGGAGTTGTCAGATTCAAATTACAGGACTTAAAATTTTAGTTTTACTACATAACACATATTTTAAGGTTTTGATTTCCCATAAAGAAAAGGGGGATTTCTCTGACAGAGCCTGTAGGGGTGATCTTCTATTCCCATCAGTCATGGCCTATAAAACTTTAAGGTTAAGTCAGGAATAGGCATTGTATACAGGAAGTTTCAGTAAATCCATGAGAAAAAGTCAAGTATAACAAATTTCAGGATGTGACTAGTTTAAATTCACTATGTGCACCTATTGTTTTAATGTTCTGCCATGGGAATGCAAAAAACAGAGAGATGAGCCTGATCTGGTGAGGACGAGACTCATAAACAGTAGTTCAGTTGATCTCTCTCTAAAAATATGATTTTTAAAATCTCAGCAACCCCATACCTAAGTATAAGAGCTTCTGAGTGCTACAGGAGTAATTACATATCAAAAAGCTGCTGAGAGAAAGGATATTCTGCCAGTTGTGCAAATTATCATAAAGAGCTTAGAGGAGATTTTCCACCATTGCCAGATGAATCAGTAGAACGCGTTTACTCCAGGTATCAGTCATGCATGGGCTGCCTTGGTATGTCTCTATTTTGCTGTGCATCAGGAAGGAACACTGGACTTCATGTTTTTTATTTTGATTGCTAACTTGACAGTTCAGAAATGGCTCTAGTATTAGTGTCTGGTATGGATACATGATTTCCACTGTCCTGTATTATGCTGTCTTTCACATCCAGATGTGTTTATTCAGTCATATACAGATGCATATACTCAAATTCTTTTTTAAAAAATGCCTTACCTCTCGCATCCACTCTCGAATAGTTTTTCCAACTTCTTGATGCCACACATTGTGAACAGAGTCTGTCAACGCCACAGCAGTTACCCTATTCTTTACTTCTGCCTCTCGTTGAATCATCTGTTAAAAAATATTGCATTTAAATTAATTCCTTTTATTGAATAGAGTCTGCTTAGTCAGAGATAATGATCTTAAATTTAAAAAGAAACAGCAATACAGATTCAATACTTGACTTCACTTGTTTTAAAGTCTGTACAATTCCTAATGGGTCCAGAAAAACAGAAACACCTAATATTTTTGATAAAAAAATAATACTAACTTTTAACTGACTCAACTATTCAGTCCTATTATTTTCCATGTGGCTTGACAATTCTAGGATTAAAGGTATCATAGTGAATAAATGGAAGATTCCCTGAGGACACCTTTTACAAGCTTCTCCAAGTTCCTATTTCAGTTCTTCAGGGAAGCTGGTACCTGTGGTTCACTGTAAGGTTCTCATGACTATCATCTACTAATTTTCAGTAGATTGCTGTAGTTTTTCTAATGTACAATATCACTTTGACTTGTATGGTTTTTTTCTTTTTCTATCCAATTTAGCTGTCTTGCACGCTCACCATGGTCCCAAAATTCTCCTCTCTTCTGTCTTATTCATATGCTTACTCAGCTAACACCAAAGCCTCTCAAGATTTTTAGGATATTAAAGAGCCTCTGTTGTTGCAAATGACAGTATGACTAAATAATATCAGTTCTGAAGCAAATTAAATGATTGCTGCAAATAACACAAGTGAGCTGACAAAGATGCTGTGGAATTCAGCACTGCTATGCAAGATAAAAGGTACTGGGAAAGAATAGTTTGATATCAAAGAGAGACAAAAAGGTTTTAATCTCCTGATATGAGTGATCCTAATTTGTAACACTGGATCAAAGAAAGCATAATAAATTATACTTATAAAACCAGCATTTCACAACTGGTATTATTATCACTGTGTGTGCTGCAATGAAGTTAATGGATTTTTTATGTTTCCCTTTGTATAAATGCAACACGTACCACATTTCTAAAATCAGGTATTCTTTCTTCATGCTCTAGTAACTGCTTATCAGCACACAGGCTGCAGCTCTGAACCCACTGTTCCATGCCCTTGCCATAAGAATGACTCCAAAACCCTACCAGAAAAAAATTTTTTTGAAAGAGATAGTATCTAAAAACAAGACCTGTCAGCGACACACACCTAACTCACTTTAAACCCTGCTGTACATTGAATAAGTGTTTTAAACACACTCTATGTACTAATATTCTTGTTTCAGTGCTGTGCATTCTAGCATTCATTCGGCTGCAGAGTCTTCCACAAAACACTGTGTTTAAACAGGCAAAGGTGCAAAAATATCACTCTCCTTGAAGCCCACATACCTACCAATTACTCAGAGTTATTACATGCTGGGTGAAGTTTAAAATCATCACCAGCTTAGAGTATTCCAGCATGACTTCCTCCATGAAGGGCTGGTATTCAGAAGCACTTCTAATGACCAGCAAAGATAAAAAATATGCTCTGCTTTGGAAAAGCAGTTTTTTCTCAAGCTACTATGTCCCACGTTTCTGTTTCGAAAACTAGCCACCCAGTTAATCTTAGAACTTCACCTTTTTCTTCAAATCACAAGAAAATACAAAGGTGCAGTTTCCTTTTTCTTTTCCAGACCTAGCTCAGGTTTGCTATTCTAAATTTTCCTATGCACATGTAAGAACTGGCAGCCATTGATCATTTCTTTCTACTCTTTCTTCATATAGTACATACAGTCTTTGCTTTTCAGATCATATATGATATATATGCAATACCCAACATGGTCCTGGTGCTTGCCATTCAGCTTTGTGGATGCCTGCAGAATTGTATTTTCTTCACAAAGATCAGCAAAGTGACTGAGACTGACAATGTGATATTTTTTGATAACTCAGCCACAGTGCTAGGGTTAGGATAAGGTCTCATGGATGCAGCAACAAAGAGGGATCAAAGGGATTAACTGAGCTTCACTTATAGATTTCTTAACATTTAGCCCAGAAGAAAAAAAGTTTTGGTAGGCATCCATGCCCTTCTGAGATAACTTAGAAAGAAACAGACAAAAACAACAGATCAAGTGGGGAAAAGATCAAGGGTATAACCTTCACTTAAACAAGAAGTCTAGCGTGTCCATGTTTCAGTGACACAGAAATGTCACAACAGAGCATGTCAAACTGAGGACACTTTTGCTTCTATCAGAGCAGCTCAAGTTTCCTGCTACAATGGGACATTCACTGATAATAATAATCAAGGAGAACAGATCCAGGTTAAGCTCAAGGAGCAGACCTTCTTATCAGGGATGATAATTTACCCTGCAAGAAGATACAGGAGGTCTATGTGCTTTTGGGCACAGATGCTTCAATACTCAGAAAATGCTTCAGATTCAATGGATTGATAGATAACTCAGAGTTACAACATACTTCTCTTTTCTAAAACCAATTTTCAATCAAGATAAATTTTAAAAATTAAATGAGTGGAGTAAAATTGTAAAGTAAAATAGATTGACTTTAAAATAAATGTAGTATCCAGCTACCATTCAAATTTGCTGTAACTTGAAAGCTGTCTGAAATTCCACGGGAAGGAAACTATGGGATGCATGATCTTCATTCCCAGGACTTGTTTTGTTCCATGCAGCCCGTAAAGTCTTTGAGGTGGACATATTAAAACTGAACATTTAGTAGACCACAGTCTACTAAAAATATTAAAATTTAGACATTTTTCTTCAGAATAACAATGTTTTTACTGAAGGAAACAAAGGCCTAAGAATTTTGTCTAAAGTTCACTTATGCCTTATAATCTTTTTACATCAGTAAATTCCACAGAGAGAAAGTTTTCACAGCCTAGAAATGAATTAATTTCCTGCTCCATGCCCATTTAAAAATCTTAAATTATTCTTAGCTGAATAGATTTTGCAGGAAGACATCTCTCTGTGAAACTCATCACTGTATGGCTCACTCTCCCCTTACACTCCTCTTTCCAATAATTCATTTACAACCAGGAGTAGATAAACTGGCATTTCTCTGTTACGTAAACAGGTTTTCTTATTACTGCACTACTCATGATTCTGGGTCCTCTGGACTTTCCTAGGGATCTTCTCTCTTTAGGTATTTCCATTTTATCTTTTTTCTTGTGCTACTTCTTTGTAGCAATAGCAAAGTTTGATTTTGTAACTTATTAATGATATACCAACACTATGTATTTGATTCCCTTAGAATGACAAGCTGTAGATCAGTTTTCCTTCCAACAAGTTAAAAAGCATTCAAGCATCCTTTTGAAAGTCCTTTTTATCCCAGTGGCTGAAAATTTGTTCCATCACTTTGGAAGGGAAAAAACCAATTATCTAGTTGCGGAAGTATTCAGCTCTAACAGATACATAAGCAAGAACTTGAAATTCCCTAAAAATGCATTCCTTAAGTTCATACATAATAATTACTCATTTGTTGCTCAACTTAAATATTCTACTGCTAAACTGTCTATATGTTTATTTTACGAAGTTATCATAACATTATAATGTAAGAAGGTTGATACCTGTATTATCTCTAGTGTGTGTGAATAAAGCATAGCTTCACACATATGATACATATGCAGTATATTTAGCATGCATATATAGTTAGAATAGATGACAAAATATGCCTTTGGTATATATTTTATGGCATAAGACTCCTGTAAAATGAAGGCATCAGTGTGTTAAAAGAAGACTCAAAGGTCTGATCCTGCCAACATGAAATCAATGAAAGTACCAACTAGACTTTCGGTAAATGTGGGAGTAAATCCATGAAACATTGATCCCATATACACTTTATACAAATTCTAACATTTGAAACAGGGAAAAATTCAAACTTCTGAGAAAAGTTAAAGTAAGTTAAAATATTATTTTTTATAGGCTTTTTTTTTTTGATGGGTTCAAACAATCAAATAAAAAAACATCCCTTCATATTCAGGGAATATTTACTCTTTTGAGTTGTTTGTAATTAGGAATAAGGAAAAATAGATTAAAAATGAATTAAAAATACATCCAGATTTTAATTTCTCTTGAAGTTTTGAAATAAACCTTTCAGCTACTTTCTTGATCTTCCATTGCAATTTTAGTTGTGGCATGATGCTTACATGGTATGCACTGGGCTTTAAAGGGCACATTGACAACAAGCATTTGACTTGAAGCAATATAGTTTTGATGCAAGTCCTTCATTGTATCCAGTTGCATCATTGAGATTCTTAAGACATTTTGGCAACTGCAAGCAGAATATTTTCCAGAGGAAACAACTGAAAGCCCCTTTTCAAAAGTCCTCACTGGTTTCCACAAGTGGAATGAATGTGCAGTAGAAATTCTGGTGGACCAAAACAGCATCAGCTGGACACTAAAGTTTTTGTAAAAGCACTGGTAGATGGGAAGAGAGAAGAAATCACATTATAGCAACAGTGTGCAAGAGGACTATTTTAACTTCCTTTTGGAAAGGCATGTGGTTTCCTTTTCATTAATTTCATATACTCTCCTTATAACTCGCTTGTTACAAATCTACAGTCAACCACCACCCTCCTCAACCATCCTTTCACTCAGTCTCATACAAACCAATTAAGTGGTCTGTCTAACTGGCAGCACTTGAGCGTCTCCTCACTTATGAAAAACTCCTCTTTACAACAAAGTACGAAATTTGGATTCTGTAGTGCAATTTTGTTGGTCTGGCATTCATAAGATCTCTCACAGCTTCATGAATAGAATTTCTGAATTTCTCAAATATTCTCAATTTTCTCCACATTTTAAAATGGAATTAGATCCCCAAGCTCTCATAAATTATTATTCATTAGGAATTAGAATTACTGGGCAACTATGCTTGAACAGCAGAAAACAAAAATCATAAATGATCCAAAGTTCCACCAGTTCTCATTTTCAATTAGCAACAATAGTCAACTTCCCTAAAGGAATTTGCAGACGTGATAAAATCTCTACTTGCAGTATACGAAGTCCCTGATACACATCAGTTTTTAAACAGCAGAAGAAAATATCTTCAAAGATACAATTAGAGAATGACCATAGTACTTTCTGGTATTTTATTCTAAGATTCCCTGGATGATACATTTATAACTGTGATCTTTCTCCACAGCAATGAATCCCACTGCAACAGTAATAATAATGCATGAACATATTAGAACAGATTGGTCTAGAGCATCTTGAGTTTAGGACTTGTCAAACTTCACTACGTAAACTAATTTCTCTTGCAGAACTTCTACTAAAAATTACCGCCTTACACTGGGGCTGTAAGTTAACAAAACCAATCAGGAGTAGAAAAATATTTAAACCAAAAATAGCTCATATTTTAAAAAGTCATCTCCCTTATACATAGCTCAGTAAAAAAGCCCAAAAACTAAAAAAAAGACTAAACACAGAATTCCGCTGGTGTATTTTTGAACAGGGCAGACGAAACTCATAGCTCTCCTGTAAAAAGCCTCAGGCTTCAGCTTTATTAAAACTTTAAACTTAATAATGCAATTCTCCTGTTCTCTTGACCCTAGTGTGTCACAACAGGGAGCTTACAAGAAAAAAAGTCTTTGAGGACCTGTTATAATGAGGGGAACAGCAACTGCCCAAACACAGGCAGTTTAGGTGTGGCAGGGCAATGGGTAAGAATGCTGGCTCTCCTCAATTACAAACCTCCCAACAATTTGTTGAGCATGAATGAAGCACAGCAGTTCAACAAAAAGCCCATCACATAACATAAATTGGTATGGCACCATGGGGATAAAAGTCTTTGAATTGGTCTGCTACATCTTGCCCACAGCAGACCAAACCAAAACAATCTGGTGGCAGGCACATCCTCCACTCTCTGGAGCACAAAATGTTAGCATTCTGCAGATAACTTCCTAGCAGGTGAAAAGTGTACCTTAGACAAGAGGGATTAGTGAAGCTCCTTCCCATTAGAAATTCAACTAATGCAAACAAAAACTAATCCCTTTTTCACTGCACCTCAAGACATTTCTGCAATGAAGGCTGGTGAGATACTTGCCCTTGCACTGCTGCAAGAACTGCAGTGACAATCAGAAAAGGAGATTTGGAGCAGCCGAGTCTACCTGGAGTCAGCCACTTGTGACTCCCTCCTGACAGCTGGAGTCTGCTGTCCCAAGATTGGAGATTTGAACTGGAGAAATCTCATTGGCATGAAAATCAAGTTTTGTAGTGTCAACAACTCTCCTATCCAGGTACATAATGCGAAGCCCAATCAGTGTAAGTGTTAATACTCCTATGTTGCTGATAGCAGCAGCTAGCTGATGTATTGCCTCTAATATATGAAATTACAAACCGTCCAATCTTAGGAAAGTTGAGTTCCACAAGGGTCAGTTTAAGCTGCCAGAAAGTGTCCAGAACTACCACGTGCAGTATTTGGCACAACTAACACTGAGGAGAATCTGGTAGTCAAGCTAGGTTGCTTAAAGACAGTTTGCATATGTCCCCTGCAAGCATGTGAGCCTCAGGAAAATCATACTTGAAATATCACATAGTTAGTTCACTAAACTATTTCATCTTGTACTCACCGCTAATTTGGATTTAGCTAGTGCAAGATGGTGTGAGTGTGTGATCACACCAAACTCCAGACAGCACATCCTTTGCTGCTCTGGCTTTACCATGCATCTGTGTAAACTGCATCTTTTAATAGGGATGCAGGAGGTTTTCTGGCAGGAGGTTGCATCAGCTCTCTATATGACATGAATTCAGCCAGCAAGTGCAGTCCTCTATTGGTATAGCTATGCAAAACCTGCCCTGGAGATTTTAACAAAGTTATCTTGGCTGTCATGGTGAAGGATTTTTCCACTCTTTGCCACTAAAACCTCATTGGCGGCAGCTTTGTTTTCTCTTGTTTTATCTGGATTTCTGAAGCAGTGGACAGCTATTTGAATGCCATACCTAGTTCGATATGAAATAATAAAGTAAAATGAAATAAAAAAATTAATTACCATTAAAGAAATTAAATTGAAATAGAATATAAAATAAATAAAATCCAAAGGAAACCCAATCACAACACAATAAAGCCAAAATATTAGTTAAATGCTAAGAGGAGCCATCTAGAACAAGACTGAAAGCTTGAAGTGCTGTAGTATCAAGAAAGGTCAAGGTCTACATGGACTATGAAACAGAGATGTCTCTGCTTGAAATTGGGAGTGTCCTCAGCCTTTTACCGCAGACTTGTTATTCTGCGCTCAGCTTTGACAAGGACTTTCACAGTACTAGCCAGCTCTTGGCATGGCCCAACCACAAGCCATCATTTTGAACATCTCTTGGTATAAATGTAGGTTGTGTGCCAGATTTTCAGCCTGATCCTGCAGCCATTAGAGACAGTTAGAAGCATTTAAGTGCAGCAGTGCACAGCTGACACCCAGCAGTGCAACCCAGCCGACATTTAATCAGAGGTACCCCATCAAAGTGCGGTGCCAAATGCTGCCTGAGACTTACCTGTCAGCAAACAGCAGTTAGTTTTCAAACCCCACCAGTTTTCTTGCTATTGACAGAAGTTGTAGGAAGCTCCTATCAGGGAGCTTACAAGAGAAAGTCTTTGAGGACTTTTCAATCTCAGGGAGGAGCAGGGTCTCGGGATGCAGATGACTGAGTCAGACTCTGCAGTAGCTCACAGCTTGCACGAGCTCCACTGAAGGGTGGCAGCAGATCCAACCTGGACTGCTGAGGCTGCTAACAATCTCAGGCATCTGGTCCACCCACCTGAGGGATGTGACTGCTCCAGGGCAGAGACACTCATCTGCTCCCCAGTCTGGCTCCACACTGCCACTGTTTTCAGCCCTGAGGCTTCAAGCCTGATCAACGTCTTGGTGATTGTTACTTTGGCTGATTTCAAATCAATTAGGCAGCAGGGCTGGACAGAAATAAATCCTTTGTACAGAGGAAATAAGTTCTTCCTAAGGTACTTGCTTTAGCTGAACATCTTCTAAATTACAGTGGAACAGCTTTGATCTATCTAAAAACCCAGTATACATACAAAATGGATGAATAAAACTAGTTGTTTACTCTCAGCCTATCTTGTTGGCTCTTTTGCATTGTGGGGATGAAAACGTCTAAAATTTTTGAGCCAGAATAAGTAGGTTCCTGTAATTTTTGTTACTCAGATAAAAATCTTTGACATGACAAATTAGTTGAAATAAATTGCTCCTGAAAATCAACGTGAAATGCTCCTGAAAATCAGTGTGTATAAAATGCACCTGAAAATCAGTGTGTAACACAACTAATAATAAACAAGGCTTGAAAAGGAAGTTATACAAGGGGTTGGAGTTTTGTTTTGATATTATACCATTATAAAGGTAATGGTTCATATCTAATGAAAAACATGGCCTGGAGTAAGTTATGGAAGTAATTTTCTCATGTTACAATAAATGTGTAAATCCAGAACTCAGTGTACAAGTGAACAATCATATTAGTGAAATGAATGTGAAATAATCAAGTAAATAATTGTGTTACATGTTAAGTATCAAACACAGCATGGTAAAATGGTATTATTTCTTCATTGCCTCTGTTTGAACGGTACACAGAAAACTGTCATTACAGTTTTATGCAAATCTCATGCTGGTCCATTTTTGTACCTAGAGAAAGAGGGAGAACTGCACTAGTTTAATATCAAGAAGGGCAAATCCTTCACAGATTTCTAGATGTTGGCTGTGTCTGAACAAGGACTGGTCATTTATTTTGGAAACTGTCCTGGTTTTATTACACATTCACACAAACATACCAACCTACATATTAACTTTTATTAGGAAGCCAGATTTAAAAAAAAACCAAAACCAAATAGAGTATGAGAAAAACTGAATGTTAAGCTCAGCACCACACAGGTGGACATGAAGTCTGACATCCCTGTTTTTTAAACATAGCTGGGTTTCCACTTCAGCCAGAGGATAAGACAACATTCACTCTTTCTGTCCTTTGAAGCCTCAACTTCAACTCTTATAACTTCTGAGTAACTTCAGAAAGGAAAAGTTTCTTCACAGACAAGATCTCTGAGGCAAGAAGGAATGTAAACTGAAACTACTGAGGCCACACAAACTTCTGGAAGTAACTCTCGTTGTGGTTAGGGATTGACAAATCGTACTTTGTTATTGCAGGAAGCCAAAAGAGAAGAGCAGCAGCTTCCCTTTTCTTTCCCACTAAAATGCGGCTGCCACTAACATGCCCCTTCACAAAAAAATTATATGCATGTGTGGCAGAAACCCAAATTACACAAAGCAGACCACAATATCATAGAATGGTTTGGGTTGGAAGGGACCTTTAACATCATTTAGTTTCAAACCTAATACATGACTGGCACTTTCAAAGTCTGAAAAAACAGTAAAGCAGGAGAAATACTGGGTATTTTTTAACAACCCTCTTTATCAGACATTGGACATACCACCAGATATCCAACAAGGTTTCCAAGCCACTCATGGGATGGGAAAGTAGCAGCAAGGCTAACAAGTCTCCTTGAAGAGACTTCATATGCTGGAGGGTTTTGTGAAGCAAAGGATGGGTAACTATATAAAATACAGTTATGCATAACATAAAAGACCAATCAATGAAATTATTCAGAAAAACATCTTCCAATTCAGGGTACAAACATCCTCAAAATTAAATGCCTGATCCATGTGCTGTGCCAGAAGCCAGCAGGCACAGCTTAACTGGCAAAGGAAGCTCAGACTCTCCACCCTTGAAAGACAAGGGATCTGGACCTGCTCTCCATCACATCTGGAGAACCTCAGCACTGCAGCAACATACAACTGCCACAGCATCCCTGGACACAGAAACATAGTGGGTATCTTGGATGATGTCTCACTGCCATAAAGTATTTCTGTGTTCTCCTCCTGGCCTGCTCAGTGATCCTGCACCAACCTGGTCATCAGCTTGACCACGTAATTGAGCATTCTGAGGAATGCTCCAGGAGACTGATGTGTACTATGCTCTGCATTGCCCCCAGCACAAGCCTGCTCATTTAACACCACAAAGCACCCTCCAGTACTGATGACACCATTCAGAGAAGTGATGCCAGGTAGATAGCCAACAGAAGAAAAACGAGTGCTACTTCTTAGCATAATGAGTGCTGTGTCAAAGTGTGAGGACAATGGATGCTTCACAAAAGCACCAAATATTCCCAGCTGCCCATGTAGGAAGGTACTAATTTATCATACAGAGTCCTTCTTTGGTGAAATAACCTAACTCCTGTACTCACAAACTTTGAAGGAGGACTGACTTGTTGAGAATTATTAATTTTTATTTTAAAGGTTGTTAGGAAGTGGAAGAGTCCTCTGAAAATTTTGTACTGGACTCTGCCTCTGGTGGTTGTACTCAGGCTGCCATGATTCAGACCCTCCTGCAGGTATCAGTCAGGCCACATTGGTTAGTTCCTGAAACCAGGCTACACCCGTGGGCAAAGTGGGATGGCTTGGAAAGCACTGGGCAACCCTCCCCTCTCAATGCAGGAGGAGCCAGCAGGCAGAACTGCAACAGTGAATGTCTGGTCCACCAAGCAGGACCTGAAGAAATGATAGCTTTTGTCCTGTGACCACGAGAGCTCATCAGGACCATGAAGATCAGCCACCCTGTACTAAACAAAAGCAGTGTCTGCTGAGCTTTCTGCACACACTTGATAGTTTCTGAAAAAAGCTTGCTATGCCTTTAATTACATGTCCATGCTTGTAAGCTAAGGGCTCATAATTTTCAACCTAAGAAGTTCCACTTCAAAAAAATATTTCAAAGATATCATGGATAGCAAACTATACTGAGTGAAATCCACGTATTTAGGCCATCATCAATAAAAATTTAAAATGTTAAAATAGGATAAGGTAGAAAGTCAGTCCCTCTTTCCCACAGCATTTCATGTCTGCTTTTTACATACATCTACTAAATTATAACCTTCTTGAAAGAAAAACATTCCCCCCTTTTGTTTGGTCCTGAACACACAGTTGGAAGTTTAAGCATTTAGCACATAGAGAAACATTTCTGTATGCTCTTTGCCTAATTTTAATATAAGTTAATAGAATATACAAAATAGCCATTTAGTTAGATCAAAGGCAGCTGGAGCCACCCCTGGTGTTTATTTCCAAACCATAATACATCACTAGCAAGATACTCCCCATGACCCTCTGATCTCATAAAGTTCCTAAACAATACTAAACCAGAAAAAAACTGCAAGCTTTATTTCTGCTCCTTTTCCTCCAAAGTCCTCTTCAGTGAAGAAACACTCCAGGATAAGTTTGCATTTATTTCACTACCAGCATCACTACTACGTCAGCTTATGCCGGCAGAGTGGGGTCTGATGAGTAATATGGCTTATCACACAATTGGTTGAAAGCCAGCATATAACTGGACCATGACACCAAATACAGTTCACAGCTCCCATCTCTGGGAGCTTCAATATCCATGTCTGTCCTCACATACAGATGACACTCACATCTCCAGTGCTTAAAGAAATAAGTGCATTCATCAGAGACTTGCAACTTGACGGTTTCTGCACACTTTGGGAGGGGTAGAACCAATGGAGGGCATCAGTTCTTAACTTTAGAAACACACAGAGTCCCAAATCACATTCAATTATTAGGCATGCACTTATGGCTTTATAAGGGTCCTTTTAAACTTCACAAGAAGCATCACTGCACTAGGAAAAATGTTTGGCTGGGATGTTTTCACAGTTTAACTGAATTATTTTCTAAACTAATGATTAAACTCACAACCACCTTGAAATATAGGCAAACATTACTCTGCTGAACCATCATGGGTCTGCCCACTTCTGATATACGCTGACCTAGCCACCAGAATAATACCAGCCTTCCCTGTGGAAAGGGAGCAAAGGTGTGTTGCCACTGTTTTCAGATTATTTCCCTCCTCCCTCCCCCACTTTAGTGTGAACTTCTGAAATGAATGGCTTTGTCTTACAAACCTGTCTTCCTGGACCAAACAGCCCCTTGAAGATGGCTTTTTTTGCCCACACCTCTTGTACTGCTAACTTAGATCCCACTCCTCCTCCTCCCCACTGGCAAATGGCGCCAGAGGTGGAGGAGCCCACCATTATGAGCCGCCCACAAAACACCCTGGTGCTAGGACATGGATACACACTACTTCTGCAGCAGCTGGGACAGCCTGTGCTTTCTGGTGAGACACCATACCAGTTGCTCTGAGTCCACAGACTTCTGAAACATTTGATACCAATGCATTATTAGGACAGAATGTTGTGGTTAGGGTCATAAATACGTTGTCTGGGATTTCATTTTTCTGCAATTGCTGCAGTTTCCAGAAGGGATGACACGGCATCGCAGGCCAGCTAGCTTGGTTGTTGAAAGCCAAGTGTGAAAATAGTGGCAGTAAATCCCACCTGAGCCATTCTTGCAAAACATGGGTATGAACACATGTTGTGGTACACAAACTTTATCAGCACTCTTCTGGCTTAGGTTCTGAATGTGAAGCTATGTTAGGCAGATCAGTCCCAGCATCTGAGGACGGTTATTGGGAAAGCAAAGACCTGTGCTGGCACTAAGCTAAATGTGCATTCCACTTGCTGGTACCCATCAAGCTCTGCTCAGCATGGACATGTATTTTACTTTTCTGGGTTGAGGTGTTACAAGCAAACTCTGAAGCTTATGTGAGTAATGAGGGAGGTGGCTGATGTGATTTATTTCATTCAGTGAGATTTGTGTTGATGAGATATCCTTTAGGTTTGATGAAATACTTTGTTCTGTGCAAAAAAAATCTATTGCAGCATTTATGCGACATGCCTGCTGCCTCAAAATAAATACTTCAACTGGTTTTAAGGAAAAAGGAATACTTTTATAACTTTTAGGGTTGTGTGCATCCCTATGCACATAAACACACCTCTAAACTGTCACAGCGATTTTCACAATATTGTATAACTAGCAGAGTCCTCATTTCAGGTTCCTATATTAATGAACCACAAATTACATTCCCTTTACAGGAACTGCCCTCTAACATTCCCCTACCTTAAGGAAAATAGCATTTCAAAATGCTGACAAGAGCAAAGTCTATAAGCCTATTATTCAACTACCAGAAAGTATGCACCAGTAAGGGGCAACACTAGAAAACATACACTCGCAAGGACTTCTTTTCAGGCACTGGGAAGTTGTCTGCTTTGCCTTGTTTTCAATTTAAAAAGTTATTCCAACCATTATCTGAGCCCACCACAGTGGTTTAAGTCACATATAGCATGAAAACCCACTGAAGTTGAAGTCTCACAGCTTCTACAGCATTACCGCAGCACTAAAACCAGTAATGAAAATGTTTTCACACTCTATTTATCAAAATCAATTCTACTATAATAAGTATGTTTCCTCCAAGATGAACAAATTTAGTAATTTCCTTTTACTTCTCCTTCTTTTTTTCAGTTATGGTTCTATCTGTTCTAGTCTGATATGAAAGGAGATTGGAATGACACCATGTGGCTCAAATTAAGACACATCAGTCCAATTCTTAAGTAAGCTGGTAACAACTTTTTATGAAGCAATGCTAGTGGGAAGTGATGGTGGCAGCTGTAGCCCAGAGCAGCTGTCACAGTGCAAATTCAGCTGCACTGCTCTGCTAACTTATTAAAATTATTCTGAAAAATAACCCCCCCCCAACCCTTCAATGCATGAGCAGATCATTTATTCCTATTTAAAGGGTTTGAGTTGAGACTCCCAATGCAATGGCTAGGAGTGATTTTCACCAGGCATTGGATATAGATCATTCATGAATTGCACAAAGGCTACTGAAAAGCCATCAGATGGGAACAGCTTTTGGTCACTACTAAACAGGGGGCAGATTTGAACCAGTGACCTAGAAGTGAAAGACTTTGTAATCTGATTACCAATCCCTTGAGCCATCCCATCCCTCCCCTTTTCTTTTTTACTGATAAGAGAAAAGGAGTCTTATTACCTAAGCAACTTTTGTAGCCTGTTAGCAATGCAAAAGCTTTCATTTAGTGCTTGAAAAGGAAAGTCTCATGGGCACGCTTATTAGCCCATCTCAAGCACAAGCTCTGTATTATTTTTCCCTATTAATTTCAAAATAAATGTATTGGTATAAAAGCATAGCACAATGCTTTTTTTGATAATGATTTATAGTAAAGTTCTTGCTGATTAAAATAGGTGCTGATGAGAGGTTTTTACATAGCTGTGGAGTCAACAGATCCCTTACTAGCAAAGGAAGAGATAACATGCTCCTTTTGTCAGCAAATACTCCAAAGAATATAAACACATTACTGAAGTATGGTGCATATAAGCATCTAAATAATTTGTTTCTCATACATAAATCATACAACCACAAAACTGTGTTTTCTCAATCAGAAGCAGGAAGTTTCGTACATTCTGTAGTTTGATTGTCAAACACTATTTTAATGAACAAACAAGATCTTCCAAGTACGCCAAGACCCATTTGTATCACCTTTAGGACATGGTGAAGCTATTGTTTCTCCTTTTCTTCCTCAGTTTTTTTCTCCAGTCCCTCAAGATGAAATCTGTGAGACCTTTCTGCCAGTTTCCTACCTATTTTTTTTTTTTCTTGGCCTGTGGCCTGCATATTACTGATGCTTCTTTGGTTGGAGGTAATAAACAATTAGCTATACTACAGTGGTGTGGTGTTCGTGTTTTTCTTTGCTGTACTACACTCAGCTAATGTCTCAAAAATTAATGCAAGTGTATCAGTATCTGAAATTAACTTTTCATAGCCATGAGCAAAATCCTTCTAGGACTGGGAAAATCCTATTATAGCAGTTCTGGCATCTCACTGCTTACAGACCATTAGTACACACAAAATGAAATTTCAAATTACCATTTTGTGAATGCAAAAAGAGTTGCTCTCTTGTTGATTAAACATCTTTTTTATTTCTTTTTGCTTTATTGTATTTATGAACTGATAAAGCAAAACCAGGTGATGTTTGATCTTCTTAAATGACAGATCTACTATTAAACATCGGGCGGGAGACCAGACTGTCCAAGACTACTACAAGATCATACAGAAATAGATAGGAAACCTACGTATTTACAATAAACATGCTACACTATCCTCTGGAATTGTGCAGTAACTTCCAGGAGGATTTTTCAGAAATATACTCATAGCAATGTTTACAAATATATTGCTCAGAACTAGAGTGGTTCAAAATCACCTTAGTATTTGCAAGCAATTATGCGGGACTAAAATACAATACTTACAATTCACTCTGCACAAAACACAACCTATTATTATACAAGCCTGCCTTTTAATGGTGATGAGCTCTGGCTAGAACAGTATTTTAGAAGTTTATTTAAAAATTATTTATCCTTTTTAAGACAATCGTTATGTTTCATACATTTTAAATCTAGAACTTATATGTGGGAAAACTTTTAGTTACACCAAGCAGCCATCACATTTTCAGCAATCAGGCAACCCAGCTGTTAACTCCATATATTTATTAATACTTGGTGTGAGAAAATTTACACACTCATTGAAAGTCAGCAACACTTAACAAGAAAGAAACATTCAGGCTAATCAGCAGGGAGACATAATAAAAAAGAAAGATTTCATATAGGACCCAATCCCAAATCACTGCTTAGCAATGAGCAATGCTTTATATCACAGGACTTAATTTCATGAACTTGAGTATTGGAATTTCACAGGAAAGTAAATTTCTCAACCTGGCCAGCACACAGCACTCCTTACAATGGTCCGCCAATTGCAGAGGACAAGGGCAAGCTAACAGCAGTGCTTGGTGTCATTGAGCTTGGTTGTTATTGTTATGACATCTAAATTTCATATAAATTTTCTGATGCTTCTGAAATTATGCCTGATTTTAATAGCCCGAATAATCTGATAATTCCACTTCTTTCATAATTTCCATTAAAATAAATGAACCCATAAATGGAATAAACATTTGAACTTGGAGCAGCAATTCAGGTGATTTAGTGTTCTGTAACTGAGAAACATTTCTCCAAGAGTAATGTAAATGATACAAGTTTTATAGGTACCAAAGATGGACTCTTTAAATTTCCTATTCTTGTCCTCTGCTTATCTTTCTCTTGACCTTTGCTGAAATAAATCACCCTAACTCGTCAAGACTCTCCCTAACGTATTTCTAACACCGTGCATCACACTGGCTGGAAGCACAGCTGGCAAGGGATCTAAACCCCATCGCTGGGCAAACTCAGCCTTCTGGCTTTGCCAAGAATAACATTTCAAGTTGGGTTTTTGTTTTTTTATAAAATTGTTACTGTGCGGGACAATTGATCTGCATTTATTTGCAAGTGCTGATGACTCCATCCATGATATTAACACAGGGCTAAAAGCAAAACAACAGCCTAGACTTACTTAATAAGAATTCAATTGTTAATTAAAGTAAGATTTCGGAATTCAGCCTAATTCTGCTCGCTGCCCCAGAAGGGAGCTGCAACCGAGGACAAGCAGTGCCCTCTAGTGTCACCGACTGCCGAGCCCCCCCC